>ML786247.1:382963-399232 GCA_009831015.1 Picea engelmannii | reverse complement strand
TTTTTCGCACATAGTTAATTTAAATTCAGTGTTTGTTTTAAACCCCCCATTTTCTCACTAATCCATCTACGGATGAAGAATTTGACGATGATAAACAGGTACTTCTTGGAGAGAAAGAACAATAATGAAGATTGGTTTCAAAATAAACTTGCGCCAACTCCACGAATAAGACAGGTTACTCACATCCTTGCAAACAATCAGGTAAAAAATTTAAATCTTGATGTGAGCATTTTTGAATTTTTAATCCGTAGATGTCTTCACTGGAAGCATTCTTTTACTTAGAAAATAAAACATCTTTCAAGTTAATGTAGAATAGCTTAAAAATAAAAAATAAAATGAGATCTCGTAGAATTTCGTCGTAGAATTTCCTTGTAGAATTTTCTTTTAGTCTTATTTTAAATCATCATGAATAAATTCACATTTCTATGTCTTGTTTCTGTATCACGAGTGAGCCAGAAGCTTGATTATCGGAAATATTTGTCTTCTGAGAGTCTAAAATCCCCCGCGACATTGCAGAAAGAGTGTAGATAATGTGAGGTTTGATCACAAATCTTAATTGTGTTTTATCCATCCACACTAACTTGCAAAATAAATAAAAACAAACCAAGAGATTAGTGCCGAAAATTGATCTATGCATTTTATAGATTATAAGAAATTTGCAATTATTTGCTGGCCAAAAGTTAACATTGTTTGATATGCTACTTGATCTCCCTTGCTAGCTAGATGATAATCAATCATTGAATTAAAACCCCTCAATCATCTAGTATTGGTTCAGTTTAAGGTTTTGTGTAGCCTACATCATTATCCTGTACAAGTTCAGAGGAGAATACAAATCATGAAGGACAGCTTCTACGTAAAGAAAACAATTAAGCTCAATATTTTCAAAAAGCGGTCTATCACTGGCACTTGAAATACCACTACTACATTTGTCCTTTACTAGAAAGACAAAATAAATGGGAATGTATCTCGGCCAAAGATGGACTTAGATCAGACTGATGAGGGAGGAATGAAGTCACTCGACCACCGGGAGAGGAACAAGAGTGCTTTTGTTCGTTGTATCTACTTCCCCTTGGAAGAGGTTCACATCTCCCGTCAATTCTGGTATTCTGATATCATATATGCAATAAGCTCTGAGGGATTCACTTTTGTTTTTTGAGGAGCCGAAGACAAGCCTGGGGCCTCTTGCCCGATTAAGATCTGGTCTCGCGGTGTATCCTGCAAAGATTATAAATTGGACCAGCCGAAACCGACTGACCCTGGCAGTGAAGCTGCAAAGACAAATGAAGGAGTCATTAGTATCCACCTCTTATCACAAAAATATTAACGGAACATCAAAAGAGAAAAGATACCTATCTGTTATGATGAAGAATAGGGAGGAGTTTCCCTCACAGTCTCCCCGAGCCTTGTCTTGAGAACATCCAGCAACAATCGATATCTCATGGCCTGTGCCATTGCAAACCCTCTATTCCTCTTTGAGAATTTAATGGACTGCTAATACCGAATGATACAACATCGTTATCATATGTTTGAGGAGATCCTGCTTGCTTCTCTGAAAAGAAATGAATCTAAGATCTCACCACCGAATCTCCACGGCTTGGCATGCGTTCAAGAGAATGTTCCCTTCATAAATGGCAGTCCTCAAAACACCTTCGTTCCAGATCGATTTAGCAATTACAAATAACAGTATCATCGCCGAAGATGACTTCAAGAGTGGGCAAACGCGTTAAAGAGAAATGTCGTTATGTTGGAGACAGCAAGAGCGCCATGGACGAGTACATGTCCGAGATCTTCATGGGAGGCAACAAATTGATCTGAATCCGAGCCTTCCTTCACGCGATTTGATGATTACGTGCAGAGTTTTCTGAAGAAACCCCTCTTCATTTACTGCTCGTGCCATTTGCCAAATTGAAATTTACCAAATCAAGTCAAATCTGGCCTTTCTTCAACGCTTTTGCCTCTCAGTTTGTTCTTGGACAACAAATCCATTTTACTCTATGGTTATCTCTTGCCCTCGATGCCATCTTCGTCAACAATAATAGGTTTGATTTTGAAATAGCCTCTAATCTTGGAAATTCTCCTGTTTCTATCATTGTTGTTGCCAACAATAATCTCAAAATATGCATTCCCCCTAGCCTGGGAAACATGGCTTCCCCTCTCAATGAGATCGTACTCTTGAATAGTAATCTGTCAGGTTGCCTGCCATTTGACATTACGCTACTGAAAAAACTGACTGTCTTTCGGCATATGATTGACATAAACTATGGGAGCTGTATGCGCTAATCAAACGGTCACACCTCACCATGACATGGTAATAAATGTATTGAGTCCTTCCACTTGGCATGTTGAACATATGAATTTCAATTTTGTTTTCAAAACAATGCGACATCACTGGCATATTACATGGTAAATAGCAGCAATAGAAAATAATGGTAAGAAATAGAGTTGCATCATTTTTACTGGATCTACATTCATTTTCAAATTTGAGCGAATATATTGTTGCAAGAAGTCACATTCTTGTTGGAAATTAGACCAACATTTTGTACCGATCATATTTACAAACAGATAAAGGGATTTTGAAGAAAACATTTTGGTGCCACCAACAAATTTTATGGTACCAAGAATCGAGATAAACCTTTGAACTTTATTTCCTTGGAAACAAATGCCTTTCTCCGCTAAAAATGTAAGTGAAATTTGGTGCGTTGAAATTCAGATATGCTTATGCATTCTATTTGGTGGTTTGAAAAGTCTTTTAAGGTCGAAAATGACGTGATACCATTGGTAACTTCTTTCGTGGTTACTGTTTGCACTCTATTCGTCACCTTGTGAGCAAATTGAGAGTGCTTACATGCCCAGTTCGGCTCTGCTAGGCATGCCAGCTGTAAAAGGAAAGGTTAGAAAGAGAAACAACAAAACTATAAACAAAAAACAAACTAAAACAAACTAAAACTATGAGCATGTAGAAAAATGAAAAGTAAATACAAATGGACCAATATCACCAATGTATAAGTTGATCTATTGATGAAATCCAAAGGCACAATGAAGAAAGGGGACTTGGGTCCCTTCTTCCTCCAATGGAAGGCTCTTGAGGCCCTCACAAGCTTGCTCTCCTTACAATGAAAAGATGAAAAATGTGGGTGAAAGAACTCCAAGATTATCCACTCAGGAGAGAGGTGGATAGCTCTTGTGAAATGATGCCTATGTGTTCTTGTCAAAGAATGAGTCCTTAACAATATTGGCAGCATAGCAATGCATAGAATTCCTTGAGAAAGTGATGGTTATTCATGGCTTTTTATAGCCCAGCATTGGGTGATTATGTAACCTCTTTAGAGTGTGAAAAGAGGCTCTTTAGGGCTCAATTAGGTCTTTGACCAGCCCACCATGTGGATTGAGCTCGGATTTGGTGTCAAATCGACTTGGGAGCTGATCCATTAGTGGTTGGGAGGCCGACCAATTTCAATAAATGTACCGTTTAGCAGGTGCACGGGTTTTTCGCCCAACAGCTGTGCATCATGCGCGCATGCGCGCATTGTACGTTGTTGTTCCGCGCATATGCGCGCGCACCCAGATTCTATAAAGCGCCCTTCAATTTTTGGTCACTTGGTATAGTTTTCGACCCTTTTGCAATGTTGTGGAATTAATCCTGTGCCATAAATGACTTTAGTCCTGTTTTGACGATGCGGAGTTCTTGTCTCCATGTGTGGACAAAATTTCAGTGATAACAGATGCCCCCTGATGGATGAGGTTAGGAGCATACGTATAGCCGAAATCCATCAATGTTTCTTTTACTGAGAATGGTGTTGTAAGGGAGAGAAAGAGTGGAACTGTGTAGAGCGATCCTTTGGAGAAGAAAGGAACCTGTAGAACCCGATCTTCCAGAAGGTGTGTAACAATATACAACTGTGTATAAATGAGGCGGCCATGCCCCATGCTCGTGTTATGTAACTCTGAAAGAAGATGAAAAAAATGTTGGTGTAGAGAACTGCAATGCCCTCGGGGGCGGTAATGATAAAGGCAGAAGACAATTCTGCAAAGGAACATACTCTGAACGATAGGCAATGGTCGCAGTCACAAGTAGCGACGATGATGCGGGCAATGATGGCCCTGCCAAATTCAGAGGTCTTCGGCAAATGATGATAATAATAACTGCAATAGTCGCAAAGTAAGACCCACCGTAACATGAGAAAGTGTTGACGTCGAATGTTACGGGGGCCAACGACAACAGGGAGCAATGGTGTTTCCCCCTGTGCCGTCCGAGATCTCTCTTTGAATGAGAATCAAGATATTGTCGCCCTTCTGGAAAATTGTGTTGATGTCGACAAAAAGGGGGACGCGACTCCCAGAAGCCAAAGGGCTCCATGGAATCTACTGAGGTGAGGAAGTGGCAGAGGTACATGGACGAAGTCAAGAAGTGGGAAGACTCAAGACTGCCCTTGGTTGGAGGATGTATGAAATAAACAATGGCCGCAACCATGTGACAAGGTCGAGTGTTGGGGGGATGCCAAGACCGAGGATAAGTTGTGCCAGAGGCGGGACAAGGTGAACAAATTCAGAGGGTAGAGGTAAGTGACCTGTGGAGTACTCTGAAGATATGGACAATGCCGACGAGGGTAGATGATAAGTAATGCTCCAACCACGGGTGACATGGGTTGCGTGTGGCCAAAAGAGAAAGAAAGTCGCCAACGGTGACGACAAAAGAAAATGTAATGACTGAAAATAAAGGTGTTTGTACAATAAATAATGAATAATTTTGGAAAAATGTACAAATACAGAAATGGGTGCCCTAGTGTGAAATGAGTGCCCCAGGGAGGGCAGAAATTTCTTGGAAAACTGATGAAGGGTGGGGGCCCCATTGGCGAGTTTTTGTATGAGGTAGGTGAAATGAAGATAGGTTCATAGATGGGCAAACTAATGGTGGATGAAATGGTGGTTTCGCGATCCTGCGGAGGTGTAGGTAAAAAGAACATAACCATAAAATGATGATCTGGGAGTCCTTATGGGAAGCTAGCAAAATGAGGAGAAGAAATATGTGGTTGATCTGCAACATGATAAAAGACTATCGGGACTCCCATCCCTACAGGGTAATGAAGAACAGCATGAGTGTCGAAAGAGCCAAAAGGTGCTATAAATGGGACAACTCATGTGGGTGAGGATGCTACTGGGTTACAGTACTGAAGATGCAAAGGGAGGTGTGAGTACTGCAGAGCCGAGAATGGGTATCCTAGAGGCCAATATCAGAGGGTGTGACTGGAAATGTAAATGCAATACAGCGGGAGAGACTACATGCCAGTGTTGAATATATACCTGAAGGAATGATGTTGAGAGATGATGGTCACGTACCTGCAAATAGAACAACCAAATACCCAAAGTGAATAATATATGAAGAGAATCTAAGATATGAGCATGTATCTGACAAATGTGACTATGTGTGTGCGTACCTGACCAGGATATGGAAAAAAGGCGCCCCGGGGGCCTAGGACGAAAAGTGGCCCTAGGACAGCCGTGACGTAGGCAGCGAGATGCTGATCTCGTGGCTGAAGACGGTTTAACAAATGGACACCGTGGGCTCCCAGAATGTTGAGTGGAGGTTTGGCAAAAGGCCTATATATAGTTGTAGGGCCCACATTGCCACCTCATTTGTACCTGCTGCTACAGTGAGTTTTCGAGCATATTCAGAGGAGATTGGGTGATTCAGGGAGCACGAGGTATCTGATTGATGGTGTGCGAGCTTCAGGTTAGTGGTCTAATCGTCCTGCATAGAAATAGGTTTCTAATTTTTGGGCAGGGTAGGTACGGGGGGCCGTACAGAGGTTTAGAGGGGTTTTTGGGTAGGGTGTGGGCCCACATGCATAGGTGATTCAGTGGAAGGCGCGCATACGTGCGTGCTTGTCCACTGAATAAATGCGCAGTGGTGCGCGTGAGGGGGAATTTAAGGCGTGCCCTAGGGGCACGTCTGTGGGGGTAACAGGCGCGCACGGGTGCGCGCCTGTGGGGTGAATAGGTGTGCACTAGAGCACACTTGTGAGTTTGACAGGCGCGCACTAGCGAGCGCCTGTAGTGTAAACAGGCGCGCTCTCGAGCGCGCCTGTGAGAAAAACAGGCACACATACGTGCACGCCTGTATAGTGAACAGGTGTGCATGTGTGGGGGCCTGTGGATGGTGAAACCGTGCCTTTGAGGCAATTTTTGAAGGGAAAAAAGGGAGTCTTTTTGCTGTGTTGGATGGTTGCATAAGCTGATGTAAGACTCCGTGTTGTGTGCAGGTGGCTGTCGATGATTATGGATGTATGATGGCATGAGAGAGACTGGTCGTAGGTGCGAGATGCTGTGGCCAATGCAGATCCGGCGGTTCGAGCGGCTTTAGAAACCAGTGGGTTGCTAAAGTTTTTTGAGTGCCCGTTGATACGGGCACATGAGTATTTACTCCAGTTCCTGCTCCAGATGTGGAGCCCAGATTTGCACTATTTCCTCGTGCGAGGAGAGCAGATCCCCTTCACTGCGGTGGAGGATATATACTTCTTGACTGGAATCCCCTTCTGGGGAACGCCGCTACTGGAAGAGCCTGCACTCCTAAGGGATAGACCTCTGCGGGAGGTCGCCGAGCGATATTGCTCAGGCGAGCACTACATGTCTGGGACTGTAGTGAGTATTAGTGGTATAGATGCCCTGTTGCATCATTGCATAGCGGCGATGATTGTTCGGGTGTATGGGTCACGGGAAACCCACTGGATCAGTGGTGGCGAGCTGCTATTGATGGAGAGGGTGGTGGTGGGCCGTGAGCGGTTCGCCTGGGGTTTGACACTGCACGCGTGGATGATCGCGCAGCTGGACCATTGTCGGTCCACAGGTACCAGGGAGTTTGCTTTTGGCTCGATCCTGGTATCCTATTTCTTGGAGAGGGTGCCGATGCTACGCCCGAGGGTGTTATTAGAGGCACCAGGGGTACGAGAGCTACATTTGAGGCGGTGGTCCACGATTTTGGTTCGCCATGATGGTGGCGAAGGCGGTCATTATTTTACGGCGCAGGCGGCGCAGATATGGCGGCAGATGCCGCAAGTCATACTTCGGTTCCCTTATGCTGGGGTGGACTTTCGGGGGGACCCGGACATGGTATTGCCTCCTGGGGAGGTATTCGACCATCGAGGTATGCTGTGTTTTTGTAGGTTTTTGAGTTATGTTAGCTTTTGATATATCAGTTCATATGTATGATGTATAGACACTGATACGATCTGTTGTTTGTTTCTTTGTGTATGTGCAGATTTGGCACCTCGTGGACATGAGGTGGAGTTGTATAGAGCGCCAGCTCAGTGAGAGCGGGAGAGACCGCTGCATGGAGGGAGGCGTTCGTGGGATGAGGCTACTGGGCGACCAGCAGGGCCTGAGAGACCAGTGCAGAGGCGCCATTTTGATGACCCTGGTGCGGGGCCATCGCACGCTCCTCCGGCGGCGGCCGGAGGTGATTTTGATGACATACGCCGTCGGTTAGAGACGGTTTTACAGGACGTGCCTAAGGGCATGTGGATCCGCATCTAGGATGAGGGGTTCCTGGAGCAGTGCATTGGACTACCGCCACCATGGCGGGGGATAGGGCGACGAGCAGCTGTGCTTGCCGCGATGACGAGTGGACGCCTGCCGTCGAGGCAGGAGGGTCCTACAGGTTTTCCACCACCACCACCTGGGGCAGGTGGGGGTGGGCCACCACCTCCTCCTGAGGGAGGAGCAGTGGGGGGTGCGATAGAGGCACCCTGATGTATGTGTGGACTTTGTATATAGTTTTGATAGGCTGGTGAGCCATTTTTTGTACCGAGATGTGGCACTGGCCTGCGGGCCGATATATTTTTTTTATGTAAACATTCGGGTGGCCGGATAGGCCCATATATATATATGAGTATACATATTTTGAGATCCAAATGTTGTGTTACATGTGTTTTGTGTTTATGATGATGATGCCTAGTGTATCTATATGCTGTGACAGGATGTATGAGATGTTTTATGTACGTGTAGCTTGATGTGATATATGCCAATCTAACACCATGTTAGCTATTTCATCTGTTGTTTGATTCAATTCTCTTGGAATATGTGTAAATGTAATGGAATCAAAATGTCGAGATAATAATCTAACCTGCAGGTATTTGCGAAAGAGGCACGGATCGCGTACACGGTACACATTGTTGAGCTGGAGAACGACTAGCTGGGAGTCGAGGAAAATGCTAAGGTGACGAATATGATGATGCTGGGCGTCGGTTAGGAGGCCAATGACAGCAGTGTATTCGGCTTGGTTTTTGGTTGCTGGTCCCAAACATATGCCGCTTGAATGTATCATTTCATGTGATGGGGTGTAGAGAGCCCAAGCAGCCGAAGCGAGATTTTGTGTCCAATGGCTGGCACCGTCGGCATAACCAATGTGGTAAGCTGGTGGAGGAGTCATCTATCAATAGCACAAAGGAGAGTTTAGACGAGAGGGTAGGAGAAAAAAGATTAAAAACACTAAACAAGAAAAAGTAACCTAAAGTAGAATGACTACTTCTAAGCATAAAATTTCTTGAGATATAACCCATTGATGAGTTCCTTGAGTGTGAGGCCTTTGGGGGAGGCCAGGATGTATGCGCCTTTGGTGAGGCAATGTTGGATGATGTAAGGGCCATGCCAAAGTGATTCGAATTTTCCATGGCCAAAGGTATCGTGAGCGATATCATAGGCCAGGACAAGGTCGCCTTCGCGAAATGATCGAAGGTTGACATGGCGATCAAAGGTAGTCTTGGATCATTTTTTAGCTGCCTCGTTGTTCTGTAATGAGGATCAACGATCTTCATCCAGAGACTCCAAGTTCAGCAAGCGCTGCTCCATTGGAGCAGTGTCAGGTAAAATCTCGATTGCGGTGCGAAGGGTGGGAATTTCGCACTCGATGGGAAGAGTTGCCTCGACCCCATGGACTAAATGAAATGGCGTGAAACCCGTAGCGGTCTTTACTTCCATTCGATAAGCCCATAGCGTGGAAAATAACATATGATGCCAATTGGTTTTATGTTTATTAACCGTGCGCTGTAACATGGTCTTGAGGACTTTGTTCACTGCCTCGACCTGTCCGTTTGACTGAGGGTAATATGGTGAGGTGAACTTGTGAGAGAATCCTAACCGAGAAGAGAGTTCAACGAAGATCTCATTCTCGAAGTGTTTCCCATGATCGGAAACAAGTTGGAGTGGTACGCCAAAACGGGAGATGACGTGGTTAAAGAAAAAACGCGTTGCAGTGTCAGCGGTATTGTTGAAGGTGGGCATAGCTTCGGCCCATTTGGTGAAGTAATCGACGATGACAACAATGTACTTGTGACCATTGCTGGAGGGGGGATTACAAGTCATAAATTCGATGCCCCATTTACAAAAGGGGCCCGCGGTAATGACAGGGTGAAGAAGAGCGGGGGGAGCTCGGGCTTTGTTGGCGTAGAGCTGACATTGCTCACAGCGTTTCACGGCATGAACGCAATCATGAAACAAGGTGGGCCAAAAGTAACCGGCTCGAATAATCTTCTGAGCAGTGGAGATGCCCGAAAGATGGCCCCCACATGTGCCACTGTGGCAGTCATTTAAGACTCTGTCGGCCTCGTCAATAGTCAGGTAGCGACGAAGAATGGTGTCGACGCCCCGCCGATATAGGATGTCACCGATGAGGAGGTAGCGGGGGGCCTGATGGTGAATACGCCAACGATCATCTCGTGATAGGTGATTACCGAACTTTTGAGTTCGTAGGTAGATGAGGAGGTCGCCATACCAAGGATCATCCGAGGCGATGTAAAATAAATGTTCGTCAGGAAAATCAGTGTTGACGGGGGTACTGGTGGTGTCAGGGGGAAGGGTCGTGACAAGTTCAGCGAGAACGAGGGCCTTCTTACTCTTAGGTGTTGAGAACTCGAGGTCGTACTCTTGAAGGATAATGATCCATCGAGCAAATTTGCCGTTAACTTGGCGACGACTGAGCAAGTATTGCATAAGGTTGGAATCTGCGACGACCTTGGTGGTGCGAAGCAGAATGTAGTGGCGCAGTTTCTGAACTGCAAGGACAACTGCAAGAGAAAGTTTCTCTTCGTGTTTATACTTCAAGGGTGGCCCTAAGAGGTTCTTACTAACGTAGTAAATGACGTGTTCACGATTGTCATCTCCGAGCTGGATGAGGATGCTGGCTACTGATACAGCCGATGCTGATACATAGAGAATGTAGTCGCGATTATAGTCAGGTGCACTGATTAAAGGTGCATTTGAAAGCGCTGCTTTAAGATCGTCAAACGACTGTTGGGTAGAGTCATCCCAGTGAAAAGGGATGTTGTGACGTAGTAAGTGAAGGAAGCCATGCGTGCGGATGGCGTAATCAGGAACAAAGTGTCGCAGAAAGTTGGCTTGGCCCTGTAGACTCTGCAGTTGTCGTGAATTTCGAGGAGGTGAAATTTCTGTGATGGATTTGACTTTGAGGGGGTCCACGGTAATACCGCTTTGGGAAACAATAAAACCGAGGAGTCGCCCGACGGTGACACAAAACACACACTTGAGAGGGTTCAAGCGGATGTTGTATTGATGACACCGTTGAAAGATGATTCGTAAATCATCAAGGTGTTGGGTGCACTTCTTAGATCGAGCGGTGAGGTCGTCCAAGTAGGCGAGGATGATAGCAGCCAGATCGTGAAAGATATATGTCATGGCCCGCTGGAAAGTTGCACTGGCGTTTTTTAGGCCGAAGGGCATGACACGATATGTAAACGTACCCCATGGGGTAATGAATGCAGTTTTATATTGATCGGCTGAGTGGATTTGAATTTGGTTATAGCCGGAGAATCTGTCCATAAAGGAAAGAGCCTCGTGGCCGGCGCAGTCATCGATAATTTGATCGATAAAGGGCGTTGGAAAATTGTCTTTTGGACATGCATTATTGAGATCACAAAATTCGGTGCAAACGCGAATGGTGCCCTATTTTTTGTCGACGGGTACAGGGTTGGAAACCCATGAAGTGTAAGTGATGGGGTAAATAAAGCCGACCGTATGTAATTTGTCAATTTCGGGTTTGATAGAAGCGACTTTGGCTGGGTGTAGTGGTCGCTGTTTCTGGCGAACTGGTGTGATGTCAGGCCAAGTGTCGATGCGATGCTCGACAATAGATGGGTCTAAGCCAGGCATCTTTGTGTATGACCAGGCAAAGATATCCCGATATTCTTGGAAGAGGGCTTTATATGCCGCGATTTCTTGAGGAGTGCAAGCTGCTCCAATGATGATTTCTTCGACAATGCCATCTTTAATGGAAATGTCGATTTTGATGGTGGGGGAAATGTTGGCCAGATTACCTTCTTCAAAAGCATCAGGTGTAGGAATGGGATTGTTGAACCAATCGATAGGCCCGAGTGGGATAAAATCTTTGGTTTCGACTGTGTAAATGGGATTATGGCTAGGAGGCATGAGGGCTTCCTATGGAAGGAAGAGTGCACGATGATGTAGTGTGTCCCAGGGAGATTCTGGGTGTTGTAGCTCTTCCAATATGTCTTCGTCGCATTGGAAACGATGGGAATATAGTGGATCGTGAGGAGTGATCTCAGTGGTAGTATGATTGCCCCCTGTTGAAGACACAGAAGGGGTAAGGCTAGGAGAGGGTGAGGGTTCACTCAACATAAACCATATATTGAGGTACTGAGGGGTACCCGTAGTGGTGGGATGGAGAGTCTCCGTAGAGGAATGGGCAGGAGAGTTGGGTGGGTTACGTGGTAAATCCTCAGATACGTCATCTGACAACCATGGAGGCGTAGGTAGTGCCTCAGGCTCGGGAGAAATGACGTGTAGATCTGCCAGTGGCGAAGTCAGGTCAATTACTGCCGCAGCGGGTCGGTGCAGCAGGGCCAACTGACGGTGCCTATAATCTATGATCATAGGACATTGGTAGGTAAAATGAGCCAATGAATTGCAAAGAGAGCAAGGGCATCTCATGCGTTCATTGACTGAAGTGGTGACATAGCGAATTTCAGTGATTTTTGTTGTGGAGGACGTGGCAGGGCGTGGATTGTTCTGAAAGTCCTGGCATATGATAGCTAATGCCTGTCGGAAATGTGGCAGTGCTGGACAATGATGGGTGTAGTGGCCATATTTGGAACAGATAGCACACGCGAATTTGGTCCTCAACCCTTTACTACTAGAAGGTTGGGTGTCGGTAGTAATGGGTGGTGTGGGGGTTGGATTGGGGGGAATCAAATTTCGTAATTCTGGTAGTGATGGGTATTTGTTGGTTTGGTGACCCTCTTTGTCACACAATGCGCAAGGTGGTGGGATGCGCAGAGGAAGTGGAGCTGTGGGCTCCTTCTTCTTTCTCCTTCCCCCAGCGGTAGCAGGGGGGGTAGGGAGTATGGGGGTAGTGGGGGTAGTGGGAGTGAGGACAGGAATCGTCATGGGGAGTCCTTCCTGTGGGCGAGGGACCATCTCAGGTGGATGTAAGTACCACACTGGGATTGCTAACACCATATTGGGTAGTGTAAGTGTTGCGGCTACCTGGAACGCTTCTATACCGGGTGGAGGGTAAAAGAAGGGAATTTGAGTGAGGGGTCGGGGAACTGTTTCCCAAATGGGATGAGGCCCCTGAGGGGGTGTGGATTTGTGGATTGTGGGGGTCGACGAGTTCGCAGGAGGCTCCTGTGGGAGTGATGCTGTGACTGTTGAGACATTAGGAATGACTGAAGCCTCCTGAGGAGGACGAGCATCCTCCTGGTGAGTTTCTTTAGATGAGATGACGCATACTTGACTAGGGGGAAGGAGTGGTGGTGCTCCATGGTACGTCCCTAACAAGGATGGATCTTTGAAAATACCAGGACCCATCTCGATGAGTGGATATACATCTTGGTTGGTGTGGATGAAGGGAAGAATGTTATCGAGGTTGGCAGAGGGGTTGGGTTCATAATGTGAGACTTGGTCGATGGTTACAATATTTCCGTTGTGGGGGAACATGATTGTCTGAAAGATGGAAGATACCACTGCCTTCATAGCGTACATGTAGCTACGTCCAAACAAGATATTGTAATCGAGTTGAGCATCGATAACTTCAATGTCAATGAGGATAGTTTTTCCCTCGAGTTCCATGGGGACATTCTGGAAGAGCCCTTCAGGAGATGATGGTCATCCGTCATAGGCTCATGATGTGATGGTGGATGGTATGAGTTCCAGGGAACCGAGCTTCTGCCATACTCTTTTGGACATGATGCATGTAGATTCTCCTTCATCGATGATACACCGATGGACAGTGATGTTCCGTATTTTTACTGGTACTTGAATAGCGACTGCGGCGGGAAGATGAGGTTCGCAGCTATCGAGGTCAAAAATGATGAGTCGAGTATTAGTAGGGTCGACTGCCCCTAAGGCAGAAAGTAGTGATTTCCGCTGCATAGGACAAGTCTGGAGGACTTCCAGAACTGACATGGCAGCCGGGGATTGTGCCAAGTCATCTACCAAGCTGTAGTTATGTGCTGCCCTAGCCTATGGATTGTGAACATTCCTGCACAAGGGGATGCGAGGGATGCGTAATGGTGGTTCGACAGAAGGGCGAGGGATCATCAACGGGGGACCCGTCGGTGTGGGGTTTTTCTTTGAAGAGATGGGAGTAGACTCAGCTTTTGTAGGATACTGACGATTGCATGTTTGCAAAAGAATTTCTTCCTCACTGGTGAGGAGGATTGTTTGTTCTACTAGATTGTTGGGGTTGTGATATTGGCCCGCCTGAGGTGGGGGATGTTGCGTGTCCTGCTGGGTGTTTATGACACCTTGATGTGGGATAGGATTTTTCAGTACGGCGGGAGGGGGTTGTTGCACGTATTGTTGTTGTGCCTGCTGAGGGGCCGGTTGTGCTGAGGAAGGGGGAATGCTCCCCAAGTCTTTCAACCTTTTGAAATCAGTGATCTGGGGGCAATGGTGAGTGTAGTGACCCTACACACCACAAAGAGCACAAGGGTGGATGGTTTTAACAACATTCCGCCCTTGGCATTTGTTGTTATTGCCCCCCTAGGGGTTTTGGTTTCCTTGGTTCGGGTTGCCCCCAGTGGGTGGATGTTGTGGGGGTTGATTCCCACCTTGACCAGGGTTGTTGTTACTCCCGTTCCTTCCTTTCTTCTTGGCATTGTTCAAAGAGTTGGCTGTGTTCAATTGTTCAAAGTTTTGGTACTGTTGAGCAGCTGAGGGTTGAACAAAATTTACCCCCGCGTGTGGGTGTGGGGGAGCCATGGGTTGTGGAGGAACAGGAAAGGGATAGTATAGATTTTTTGGTGGTACTGGTCCATAGGGTACACAGGAAGGCGTCATTCTTTCACTAGTACTATAAGCTGATGTTGAGGGGGTACCACTGTTTGTGGGAATAGGTGGATGTATGGGAGGCGCCGGTGGTGGTCCACTATTGGGCGGAGGTATAGAAACAGGATATGGTTGTTGATAAGAGGGTGGGGGGTAATAAGGAGTGCCCCCATATACCGGCAGGTATTGAGGTGTTTCATACATCGATGGTGGTTGGGGTTGTGGACCATGGTGTGTGGTGGCACCGATTAATCCGTCTGTTGCATGAGACATCCCAGGTTTGTCTTGGCCAAATGGCGTCGGTTTTGGAAGATCAGGAAGTACTATATATAAGTACCCTGACTGTGCATAAATGAGGTCATACTATTGGGCCTTACTGATAGCTTCCTCTTCAGATTGTGGGAAGGTGGAAGCGACATCCTTACCAAGGAGAGCGACAAGTGATCTAAGAAACTAGTCAAGACATTGTTGTTTGGTGGTTTCTGCTTTACACAAACTACGTCGCCTACGCCACTCATGAATGTGGTCAACGATGTGGGTGGATGAGGTCTGTTTGAAATTGGACAGTAGTTCTATACCATTGTCATGGTGGATGGGTAATTGGAAGAAATTTAAGAATGCTTTGGCCAATGAATCGAAGGTCGTATGAGACCCTGATTTTTCTTCGACATACCATTTGGCTGGTGGGCCGGTAAGTGTGCGTTGAAAAAGTCGCAATCTGACGGAATCATCCATGATGCTATTGGAAGAACACCATAGATGAAAGGTCATGACATGGTTGGCGGGGTCATCCCCTGCATTTCCTTCAAACTTTGGTATGTTTGAAGGAAGTTTGGTTGGCATTGCAGGCCATGCGGCATCATGCAATATAGGTTCATTAGTGAGCTTGGTAAGATTCGGTATGTTGAGAGAGGCCAAGTATGGAATATGTAGTGTGGTAGGAATGTTAGTTCCAGTCATCGTATGTTGTGAACCTAACCCTTGATGGGGACTAGGTGGGTTGGTGCTCCCTCCTTGAGAGGAAGTGGGTCCCCCGCTTCCGTGCAAAGGAGAGCGAGTGACTGTGTGACCTTGGGAATTAGACCCAAGTAAGGTAGAACCAAGCAAAGTTGATCCTAAGATGGTAGCACTCACAGTAGTGTGTGAAGGAGGTACCGATGAACAAGTATGACCAGATACTCCCCCTAAAATAGGAGGAAGGTTGAGCAAGCGTCGTGAACGACGGGGGTTCTGTGGTTCCCCTATGGTGTCAGACTAATTGTGTGAAATGTGTGCAACAAGTGATGAGAGAAATATAGAACCAAGAATCTTTGCTGAATGTTTACACAATATATATATCAAAGTCAAACTGTAATCAGATGGGCATCATACATAAATGAGAAAGAAACATATATGTGGGTAAGAGGGTTTTGTCCACGTGGGGGAATCAAAAGAAAGAAAATGCTCGTGTCCTAGAAGACGTAACGTCCTTCCTCTCAAAAAGCACTGGACCTTCCAATAGCTCTCAACATTGGGGTTTGAAGTCACCGGAAGAGAAACTAGTGAAGGATGAAATAACTGGTTATAATGAGGAGTAGAGGGGGCAATATCCCGAAAGAGCTAGCGATACTTCCCAATAGCCACACAAAATCCAATCACGGTGCGATTGCAGCCCACAATCGCCACCTGGGTAGATGTCCTACAGTTGGTCACTAGGTACCTCGGTCCAAGTGCGACATTTAGATTTTCGGCCTAAGAAATGGGTCACGGGCTGGATCCCGTCCAAGAGGTGGGTGCCTCAAGGGGGGTCGCACAGAACAACCGAACCTTGGCCTTCGACCCTTCACGGGTATCTCCCTGCCTTATGGTGATTGGAACACTGGACTTGGAGGATTTGAAAGTTCCCTATTCGTCAACTTCTATGTTTGAAAATGTGAGAACCAAATAACGGGGGGTTATTTGGATGCCTACCCCCGAAATCCTACCTAGACT
>ML786247.1:358131-377057 GCA_009831015.1 Picea engelmannii | reverse complement strand
GCTTCCAAGACACCTTTATGTGGCACTCTATGTTCAAATTCGAATTTGAGGAGATCATGGAGAGATTATTGAGAAGATAATGGAGGATATCATGGAGGAGATCATGGACCTCATGGAGAATATCATGGAGGATAGGGTTATGTGTCTATGGAACTAAAGAGAGATTAGTGGATCACATTTATGAGTTTGTTATCACATTAGAGGATAGATGGTTGAGATATGTATGGAACTAAAGAGAGATTAGTGGATCACATTTATGAGTTTGTTATCATAGCTCTTGTATAAATAGGAGTGTTACCTCCTCCATTTGTAATCCTGAAGTTTGTAATCTTAGGATTAGAGAGAGTTGTAATCTTAGAGTTGGTTTGTAATGGACATTTTGAAATACAAAAGAATACTTCGATTTTGCTTCTACATCTGAGTCTCCTTTGAAGAGGTGTGCTTGTGGAGTTATGGAGGGCCCCCATGGCCTCACTTGCATGCTGATTTGCTTATTTTAGGTATAGCTTAATTTATGTTTTTGTTTGATTTAAAGTATGATTGATTTGAACGAGACTTTGTGAGTTGAGTCCTTGTAAGGGGACTGGAGTTTCCAACGAATCTTAGGAATTAGATAACAGATTTTAATGTGTGTAAGAGATTGTGTGAGTTGAGTCCTTGTAAAGGGATTAGAATCTCAGGAAAACATAAACACTATGTTTTTAGTAGGTAGATTTGTTTAAATTTCAGAGGTGTTTAAGTGAGAAGGAACCAAAGTACAATCTCTTGTAAAAGAGTATTGGCTCCTACTACATCAAACCCTCGTGAGAAGGAACCAAAGTACAATCTATTGTAAAAGAGTATTGGCTCCTGCTACATCAAACCCTCCTTTAGGTAGTTGAATCTTTCTAGATCTATATATTTTAGGTAGCGCTTATAAGTTTACCTTCCCGGGTTGACATTAAATGAACTCTGATTGACATCATCAATTAGAACTAAACAATCTTCCTCTTCTAGAAGATATTCCTCTATATTGTTCTTATGGTAGATAAATTTAGTATAAATAAGAGTCGAGGGTATGAAAAGTTTTGTCTTGGAGATTATTGTAATAGAGCTCTTCTCTGTTGGAGGTTTCCCCCTCGAAGAGGCAAGTGAACATTTCTATCATAATAAAGTTTCTCTTCCTGGTGCTTATTCTGGTGTTATTCTGATGTTCTTATGATACTCTTTTGGATAAATCATTCTTATTATATCTTTGTTTTCTAAGTATTTTCTATTTTGCATAATATATTGTATTAGAAATATTACATGCACTCCATTTGATTTTGGTATCCACTTGGTGAACTAGGTGAGATAGAATGACCTCTTAAAATGAGAATCTAAGCACATAATATATTGTATCAGGAATATTGCATGCACTCCATTTGATTTTGGTATCCACTTGGTGAACTAAGTGAGATAGAATGACCTCTTAAAATGAGAATCTAAGCACATAGGTGAATTGAAGAAATTAAATTGTATTGTTGGTTGTAAAATAGTTTATACATATTAATTTTAATATGTTAGTTGGACATAGGATATTATTCTCTTTTATAATGTTTATTATGTACTAATTACTAGTTGTAGTATTCGATTTGAAACTTACTATTTTATTATTATATTATTATTATGTTTCATTATCATGAAATTTGAGGGTCCTTTATATATTGTTTCATTTTTAATTTGGATATTTTTCACTATAAATATAGAGGTCGTAGAAATGAAATACTGGATTATGTATTTTATATCAACTTATCGTATTAGAATATTGATTATTTTTTAATGGCTTTAAATTATAGCAATGGTTGTATTTGAAAATATGCATATATGAATTTATCATAAACATTTGCATATGCATTTATATCTAGTTAAAATAGAAGAAATGATATAAGTTGGCGGTTCCATTAAGGATAAACTATATTTCAAGGATCAACTTAGACCTCAACATATTGTAAAGTAGATATTTGGAGTGTAGATAACAATGGTAACAACTATTAGATTAGATTTAACCAATTATAATTAAATGTTGCACCCAAAAATCTGAATTAGATATATATGTATACATGTGTATGTACATAAAGAGAAATATTAGTAAAAATTAAATTTCATATTTTCTATAGGAAGATGGGTTAGAATAAACCCTATGTAGAAAGGATTAAAAATAGGGGAATTACCTAATGATTGGTAGAATATTTTTTCTTCCATGGCAAAGGTGAAAGGTTCAAATATATATGTTGGGGATTGGGTGTAACCCTGTGCAGAACTATAATATAATATGTAGAATAAACAAAGAGAAAAAAAACTTAAAAAAGAATAGTGGTGTCTAAATACATTGTTTCAACAAATAGGCACAACACATTGTGATAAGAACGTCACAATGCATTATTGAATACATTATCACCATGATTCATGCATTTATAATGACCCATTGGGTCCTTTATTTATGCTTTTATTTGACAACTTCTTGGGAATTGGGAAGCTCTTTTCCACATACAACTTTCTGTTGTTGGAGTTGACTCCATCAAATCCACATTGTCTAGTAAACTATTCGAACCAACTCAACCCAACCATCCATTTGTCCAACATGTATTTGATTTCTCAACAGGTCGATCAATCAACCGACTATCTTCGATCGTTATTTGATTGTCTAACTGACAGGATCGTCAAATACTCAGCCAAATATTGTCGAATTTCAGCCACTCTCTCGACCAACTATCTCCAGTTATGAGTCTACCATCCAACCGACTGTATCTAGTAGAAGTGGTATGAACCAACACCCCCCTGATTAGGAAATGGATCTAGAGATATAGAAGGTGAAATTAAGTCAGTAAGGCACCCTCACATAATTATAGTTTCATGAATCCCAAGCATATCACGAAGTTTAACAAAATTATCTTCATACAATATTTGGTAAAGATATCAATAATCAGATCTCCAATTTTCTAGTATACAAGAGTGGAAACATTCTCTTGAACTAACCCTCACAAATATTGATCATGAAGTTTGACATGCTTCATTTTATTGTGAGAAACAATATTGTCAGCAAATTGAATATCGCTTTTATTATCACAGTAGAGTTTGTTGAAGGTCTATAGAGGAAACCCATGTTCAGTCGAGAGATGGAAAATACAAACAACCTCTATTTTTGCATTAAAAACACCATGATACTCAACTTCTATAGTTGATAAAGAGACTAAATTTTGTTTCTTTCATGACCAAAGAAGTGGTCCAGTGCTAAAGTGAAACACATAGCCAAAGGTGGAATTTTCATCATCATTGTCACCTGCCTAGTGATAGTTGGTAAATCCAACTAAGGAATCAGAACTTCGACAATATTTGATACCAAGATGAGTAGTACCCTTGAGATAAAAAACAATTATTTTGACAACTTTCCAATGGATTTCTTTGGGATCTTTCATAAACTAAGAAACCACACTAAAAAAAAGAGAGATATTAGGTTGACTATGAGTGAGATAAATGAGAGTGTAGACCAATTGTCTATAAAGAGTAGCATCGACTTTGTGGGACTAACAGGTTTTAATAAACTTAAATCCATACTGAAAAGGAGTAGCACATGGCTTACAATCTACCATCTTAAAACATGGCAATAGATCAAGTACATATTTTGATTGATAAAGAAACAAACCATCAGTCAAAGGTAAAACTTGAAGACTAAGAAAGTAATGCAGAAGACCAAGATTTTTCATATCAAAGGTGTCAACAAGTTGTTTCTTCAATCTAAAGAGGAGATCAATATCATTTCCAGTTATTACCAAGTCATTAACATATAAAACAACAATCAAAGTATCACCATTAACATGTAATACATAAAGACTGTGATCATATTCATAGCGTTTGAAACCTAGAGTGAGAAAGAAATGATTGATCTTATAATACCAAGCTCTAGGAGCTTGTTTCAAACCATATAGTGACTCTTAGTTTTGAAAAACAAGAGTGGAATCTATCACAAAACCAGGGCATTGTTTCGCGAAAATTTCTTCAAATAATCACCATGAAGGAAGGCACTTTTCACATCCATCTAGTAGATCTTCCAGCCAAAACAAGCAGCAAGGGAAAGAATTAGCTGAAAAACAATCATATTTTTAACAAGGGAAAAGGTCTTAGTGTATTTGATGCCTTCCTGTTCAAAAAATACTTCCATGAACAAGTGAGATTTATGTCATTCAACATCACCTTTAGAGGTAAATTTGGTCTTTTAGACCCATCGAAATTTCATAATGTTTTTCCTTTGAGGTCGAGGAACTCAATCCCAAGTATGATTCTTCAAAAGAGAATTCATTTCATCCTACAAAGCTTTCTCCCATTCAAGTTGTCATTGTGAATATGAGTAAGAAACACGATCACAAGTTTCAAGAGAACAAGTCACCAAAGAAACATTAAATTGTTTCTTCTGACTGCGAGTTTGTCGTCCTGAAGAGATATCAATGACATCATGACCAATAGATTCAATCATATTAGCATCTCATTGGGGTATGTAGGAAAAAGATTAACTGATATCGACTGCAAAAATTTCAATCAAAGAAGACGAAGTTCTATTCAAAACAGAGATCGATTGCCCAATTGATTATGGAATAGAGAATGATATCCCATTTAAAATAGGATCATATTTTGACTACCTCGTCCAAATGATAAACAAGGAATAGGTTATCCCTTATCATCAATAATATCAAAGGGACCATCCTATAATAAACCAAGAGAAACATTTAGAAACGTAAGTCCTGAAGAATTCTCATCAAAAAACACTTTCTTCTAATAATAATATACCATTTGAAAATACTTAATAGTCAATAGGATTTAGACTCTTCAGAGGATCCCATCATGATACAAGCATGACTCTTTGCATCCAATTTATTCCTACAATCATTTGGAATATGATTTCGAGCAACATAATTGAAGACACAAAGGTGATTGAATGGCGGTTTCTTTCTGCACCATCTTTAGACTAGAGTCACAACACTGACAAATCTAATCAGAATGTGGTTCAAGAGATAGTTTTAATAGTAGAAAAATTCAGCCCAAAAATGAGTAGGCATATATTTGGTCTGTTATCCCGCAATTTGTACTTTCCCAAATCCAAAGGAAATTAAACACTAAATTGGCGTAACAAGGAAGTTGTCCTATCACTGTCACCCAAACAAGACACCTCTTTCTATTTAGGAGTAGTACCCAAGGCGAGACGTCCCCAATGACCTGGGGGTTTGAGAAGGCTAAGGTAAGAGTATCAATAAAGTCCGACCCCTCACATAGGTCACTCTTATCAAAAGTTCCAAAGGTTTTAATGAGATGAAGCAAATACATGTTTAAGTGTACCTTCCCAGAACAAGACAACAAGAAAAATACTATTTGCAAGTACCATATGATGTTAGTGCTTCATAAAACCATAGACTTTGATAAAAAGAACAAACTGATATGAAAGTTGATGCAACAGAATTATTTATAACAACAATGTATATATAGAAATAGATTCACAATTATGCCTCAATAGAGCTTCAAAACTGACTAGAAACAATAACATAAACTTGACAAAATGATAGTAATTGTCAGAAGCAATGATGATAATGTATAATCATCTTTAAAACTTGCTTTTAAGATGAATTTGTTGCTGCTATAGATGGTTGTAACAATATTTTTCAACAACAACAAATTATTTAGTAGGTTAGTCTAATCTAAAGTTAGAAATAGTTAGTAAAGGTCTTAAGGTAGATGGTTTACGAGTTTTTTTAGTCAATCAATCACTTGCAAGGTATGAACTAGTGACTTTTAGGGTAAATGGAGTCAATGTTGTAGCAAAAATTCTTAGATGGAAACAACAAATGATAATAGGTGAGATAAAGGAAAAGGGAGGATGATTGAGGTGTTAGTAACCTAAGGCCTCAATATCCAAAACCCTAGAAGGAAAAGATGCTAGGAAGTAGGTAACATTAGGCCCTAGCGATTTCCTTATTATTTAGGTCAAGTTTGAAATAAATGTATGAATCTTAATGAAGTAATGATACTAAGGTATGGATCTAGTATATCCTTCAAGGGAGGTGTCTTATAGCAAAATCAAGTAGGTGAAGAGTTATAAAGAAAAGGGAAATAACATGTGCTTGTCTCCTATGGTTTCACACTAGAAATTTCATAATATTAGAAATGAACAAGTAAGAATCACCATAACCATTCAAAATAAAGAAGGATTGCATATTTCTACTTACTTCATCAATAATAATATAGCCACAAACCCTGGTTGAAGACTTTCCATCATGAATATGCAAAAATACACCAAAAGAAGCCTCCTCCAAGAGTTGTGCACCACTTGATTTCAGCCAATAAGCCTTAAAAGAGGCTGAATTTCATACCTCACACTTGTGTGAGTGAACGATGATGAAAAATATAAGAGAATTTTCCCTTATTTATACAATACAAGTGACCTTTAATTACATTTTAGGTCAAAAAAGGTCGATATGGCCAGTTTACATCAAAAATATAGTTTTCCATAAAAATGACAATGAAAAACCTAATTTTGTCTTTTAGGGATGATGTCATGCCCCTCCTAGGGTGACATTAGGACCCTTCTTGGAATTCTATGCCTACAAAGTGAAACTTTATGCCTCAAAAGGCCTCAGAATCTGCCACACGTGCAAACCAAGTCGTCCTCATACCAAAACCCCAACTAGATGACGTCAATGATCCAAATGATGATGTTAGGGGCCTTTAAGGGCCAACATCATGGTGGGAGGGAAAGACCCCCCTAGGTCCAGGCCTGCCAAAGTGTATTTGGTGGAACGTCCTCCTTTTTCTTTAGTGCGATCCTCTGGTATCCCTCTACCCCTGGTTGGGATCACAACATCCATCTAGTGGGATTTCATCCCCATGGAGGTCTAAACTAATCATCTCCCCATATGTACCTGTCTGTCGGGCATGGTCCTGCAACAACAAAAAGTACGCCCTCCATGGTCTCATAAGTCACAGGGATCATAGAAATGTAAATCACATCTAATAATCAAGTTACCCAAACATGTGCATCAAACCCCCCTTTACCCAGACAAATTCTCAAAGATGTTATGGAGTTTAACAAGGCGGGTTTGGAGAGGGTTTCAGGACTTCCTATTGGGCTAATCCTCCTCAGTTGTGGGGTGTTTCCCAAGTGAATACCAATATAGGTCATGTAAATGCATGAGATGGTGTAGGGGATGTTTGGGCAAGGGGTGCAATGATAACAGTGAAATGTAGGCCTTACCTATGGGTGCCTCTATAGAGGGCGAGTTGCACCTTGTCATGGATGCCATTGTTTCCTATCCCATTCAATTTCTTTTACTCTTTTTCTTATTTATTTTTATTTTCAAGAGAATAGATGGAGAACACTGTCCTGGCATGGTGACTAGTGGTGACAAATTTACCAACTGTTGGCACAGGGGCAGACCCTAGGTTCAGTTCTAAAAGCACACCAACAAGCCCTAACTACTAGCCCTTTCAGAAACACCTACAAAGCAGTTGCAGTCTCACCTGAAGTAGCTAAAGGGGGTTGCAAGACACAGGTATCTAAAACCATAGGAAATGCAAAGTGGGTCCAGGACAACACTCTCACACAAATCTAGTTAATATTTATCTTTCTTAAGCGTACTTCACATAGTATATCTCAGATCTAACACTATAATGCATTTAACAGTATATCAGAGAACAAAAGAACACAAAATCAATAACACACAACAACAAGATATACGTGGTTCACCCTCTCCCTAGGGCGACGTCCACATAACTGTGCTTATAATATGTTAGATGAACGAATACAGTTCTGTCTGCACTTAGCTTGCAAATATCTCTCTTTCTTTCTCTTATCCTCTCTCCCCTCCCTCCAGACCCAGCTGCAGGGTTGATCTTCATACCCAACTGAAGATATTACAATACGAGAATTCTCTCTCTCTCACAACACTTCTCTCACATCAACAACAATCACTCATAACATGCATGAATGTCAAATCAATCAACAACAACCCCCATCCCAGGTCCTCTAGACCTTTTATTTATACTTTATAATAGCTCACCGATAAACTTAGGCCGAAACCTAGGTGTCAAAACCCTAAATACCAAAACCCTAGGTGTCTAAAAACCTAGGTCAACTTGATCCACATTTTCAGGGCTTTGTCGGTCTGTCTTTCCTTCTTTCTTGCGAGGTGATCCAAAGCATCCATTGGTGGATTTTTCTGCTTGTTGAGTCGTCCACGATCCATCTTCCTTGTTGATCTGTCTTCCTTGATCTCCCCATCCAACAGCTTCCTTTATCTTACTTCTCTTCATCTTTTATGCTCTTTTGGTCACTTCGACCCAATCTCAGTTAACTTGTCTTCCACGTAGTTCGCACTTCGCACTTCTTTCCTTAATCTTCACAACCTTCCATAACCAAGGGCCAACACCCATAAGAATTTCACAAAGATGAGAAGTTTGGATCATGATGAGACCCCCTTTCTATTGGCTATGCTACCAAGAGACACTACCTTGGTGTGGTGACCATATGGGTGGTAGTGTCATACCACTACATGCCCATGGACCTAATAGGTCGGCTCATGATGAGACCTCCTATCCACCAACTAGATCTTGAGTTTTTTTTTATTTTACGAGTCCCCTTTTCTTGTTGAGAAGCCATTTATTGCTTTCTCAGGAATCCCTAGGTGAAGAATATCAATGTTTCATTTTGGATTTTAACTTTTGCTAGCTACTTTTACCCTATGATCCTTTCGCCCCTTCTTCCCACAAGGAAAGGTACAACCCTTACTATCTTGGAAAACCCAATCCTCGAACCATTGTAGGGGAATAATGGGAGGAATAATGATGAAAAGTGGTAAGTATGGAAGGGATGGACGATGAACTTTCACAAACCCACCAATGGAAACTCATCCCTAAGGGAACCAACTTACTAGGGAACTCTTTAATCCCCCATAGGTATGGACAAGTTAAAGAGCATAATTTCCGAGGAAACGTCATGAAACAAAAGAGAATTTAGTGCACATATTCAAATGTTTTGAGAATCATAGTGACACATACCATGATACCCAGACTCATTACCTCATGGAGAAAGACCCATTGTTGCTTCAAAATTAGGTCAACGGGATGGATGATGTTGTTGCTGATACATAGGAGGTGTTGAAGAAAATATGGGCCCTCCAAGGCCAAGCTCAAGTCATATAGCTCTCGGTAATCCATGTCTAGGACCTATGGGCCTTGAGACATAATATCCTTATTTATCCCCAGGATAGGGGATAACATGGCCTATAAAAGACAACAAGTGATTTCAACCAATGTTTGTTTCTTACATTCTACAACACCATTCTGTTGAGGAGTATGAAAGAACGAATGTTTCCAGAAAACACCATATCGAGTAATATATTCCTCAAATGGTCATTTGACATAACCACCACCATTTTTAGATATTAATCACTTTATAGGTCGAAAACATTATGTAAATGTGATGAACCTACATAGAATATATCTAGCTAAACAATAATACACACATTTGCAGAGAGAATTGGAGAAAGAAGAAGAAGAAGAGAAAGAATGAAAGAATTTTCATTAACCATATTCCACACTCAAAGAGTGAATAAATTACAATATATATAGGATACATGAGCAAATGATGAGCCATAGTGGTGGTATAGAGTGATCTGGACACACACTATCAGTTATGGGAGTGAACTACCACCTAGTATAGTCTCTCAGGCAGTTATGAGAGTGAACTGCCACCTAGTTGAGTTAACAAGTCAACTAGTCTTTAGTTAACTGAATGAACAGAGAGTAGTGAGGAGTTAACTCAGGAAAAAAAGGGTAATGTTCCAGTATGGTGATGATCCCAAGGTAAGTGCGCATTATCATGGTGATTATCCCAATGTTTCATGGTGACAAAACCAATGCAGCATCTAAACTCAACTCAACTAGTCAAACTAAAGTGTCAACTGAAAGAGAATATTATCCAAGTGGAATATTCTCCCCTAAAATATAGGAGACTCGATAATGACTAATTATGAATAATAAACAAGGAAAAACCTTAGGAAAAGTAAATCCTAGGTGTGTGTGAAGTAACTCTAACAACCCCCCTGAACATCACTATGGTGAAAAAAAAGAATGGGTCCCAGCAACGATGCCATGTTAGGTACCCAAATACAAAAGATACACTGAAATAAAGTGAGGAAAGAGGGAAAACATCATGGTAAAAACCCCCTCTCAAGGTAAAATGTATGTAAAAAGAAAACTTGAGAAGGAACAAAAAACAGTTGCTAAGCAACCCTGTCCTTCACTCCAAGAAGACTTCGCAACTATGCAAGTTTGTGCTCGTTGAAGATTTTGTTGAAGATGTATATGTCTGCATGGATATGATGAAGTATATGCACCATTTATATGTTCACACATATCCACTTTATCTTCTTGTAATGAATAATATCCAAATAAAGTTTGGATGAAACTTTGAAAACCGTGCAGCCATTTCTGAAAAAAATGCTGAAATTTTGTTGATTTTGAAACGATCATAACTTCACTTTCCGGACTCCGTTTCGGACGATTTTTTTTTTGAAATTAGATATTTTCATGAGAGGAATTCAATTTGTTTTTGCAAATTGTTCTCAAAAAATATCAGAATGGATTCTAATTTGCACAACTTTCTTTTTGTCTCCTGAGATGCATGCATGGTGCGTGTAAAAGTATTTGCATGTGACTCCTGAGATGCATGCCATATATATTCCACATGAATTTCAGAAAACAAATCTGAAATGGAGTATATATCATCTTCAATTAATGGAATACAAATTTCTGTAGATACTTGTGTAGAAGGCTCTTCAAACTAAGATGATTTATCTTCCAGTGGCTTTTCTACATTCTCTGTCTTGTCAAAATTTTGCATGCATTCTTCCTTATTCCCAAATAAACCCTCCAATATACTCCATAAATAATTTGGAGTGAATTCTTGTGAGTCATTATATACTTGATGGAGAATTTCAGGAGAAATAAAATAGAGGATACATCCTATGTCCATATCTTGTCTATTGAGAAAATGGTTTTTCTCATCGGCAAAATCAGGCTCTACTTCCAATGCCATGTTTATTTGGTATAAGCCTCTACTTCTGATAAGAAGTAGAATATTTTTCTTCCATTCCAAATAATTATGAGGCATGAGAAGTATTTTCGACGAATAATCCATCTTTTTGTTGTCTTCAATCTTTTGTACCGGCAAAAACATTTGGTGTAGATTTTTCTTAGAAATCCGTCAGCTCTGATACCATGTAAATGTGTTGAACCTGCAAAGAATAGATCTAGATAAACAATAATACACACATTTGCAGAGAGAATTGGAGAAAGAAGAAGAAGGAGAGAAAGAATGAAAGAATTTTCATTAACTATATTCCACACTCAAGGAGTGAAGAATTTTCAATAGATATAGGATACATGAGTAACTGATGAGCCATAGTGGTGGTCTAGAGTGATCTGGACACACACCAGCAGTTACGGGAATGAACTTCCACCTAGTCTAGTCTCTCAGGCAGTTATGAGAGTGAACTGCCACCTAGTTGAGTTAACTAGTCAACTAGTCTTCAATTAACTAACTGAACAAAGAGTAGTGAGGATTTAACTTAGGAAATCAAGGGTAATTCACCAGTCTAGTGATGATCCCAAGGAAAGTTCACATTAGCATGGTGATGATCTCGATGTTGCATGGTGACAAAACCAATTCAACATCTAAACTCAACTCAACTAGTCAAACTGAAGTGTCAACTAAAAGAGAATATTCTCCAAGTGGAATATTCTCCCCTAAAATATAGGAGACTGGATAATGACTAGTTATGAATAATAAACAAGGAAAAACCTTAGGAAAAATAAATCCTAGGTGTGTGTGAAGTAACTCCAACACATTACATTTCAATAAATGCTTGAAATTCCTTGAACTTTTCAAATACATGACTCTTGTTTTTCAAGATATAGGCCCAAGTGAATAGAGAGATATCATCAATAAAGGTTAAGACTTACTTTTCACCTACTAAGGAAGGTTGATAAATACAGAAGATATCATTTTTCACTAGTTCCAGTAGGTTTTGTGCTCTCCATGCTTTGATAGAGTCAAAAGGTACTTGATTATGATTTCCCAACACACATCCTCTATAGACTTCATCAACTGGAATCACTTTAGGAAAATCTGAAACCATGTTCTATGTGGACATTGACTTTAGACTTTGATAATTGAGGTTTCCAAGTCATTCATGCTAGATTCAATTTCGTTCATCGATGTGAGAAAAAAGAGCAGTCATTTAAGGATCTTGTCGAGTGAGGTCACAAAACTTGTATAGGTCATCCTTTGAGTCAATAAAACATTGAGTGGAAATGGAATTTCCATTATTTAAATCCTTAACAAATAAATGATCTGGACAAAACTCCACAATTTTTCCTCTCTATGTCAATTTAGAGATCGATAGAAAATTTGAGCTCAAGTTGGGAACATGATAAACGTCGACAATTTTCCCATGTTGACAAGGAACATCTCCATGACTAGCAATGTTAAGAGTGAATTCATCAGCTACATAGATCTTTCGGTCAACAAATTTATAAAAGGATGTGAATTAGGAAACATCCTTGGACATATGATGAGTGCACCTAGAATTGAATACCCATTCATTCTACACGAAATGAGAAATCTATTCTTAAGAGGTTCTGACTTGGAAGGTGAAATTATCAATAGGTCAGCGAACAATCAGCATGTCTCTTGCAAACTACGTGGCCATTTCCTTTATATTGAGGTCCTTCCTCCAATAATCCTTCTCAACATCTCTAGTCTTTCCATAGCAAAGAAATATTTTCTTCTTTCGATTCTTCCAGGTTGATGTCAACTCATCATTTTACACTTTAGTTGTTTGGAAGAGGTATTTTGGTCTATGTATAGGAACTTCAAAGAATCCTCTTTCCTTGTAATTTATCTTTCCCTTTCTCTTGAGAAAGTGGGTCCAATGCTTACCATCAAGCTTCCCTTCATCAAGAAAACTATGTTGATCGTTAATCAATAATCCACATAAAACATCAAAGTTATAATCCTTACTTTCATCTTTGTGTGCTTTCTAGTTTGTTTGGAACGTGGAACAAAGCACGTCAAACAATTTTCTCATATTCATCAAGACCATCTCAATGAGTTTTCAATATTTATTTTGGAAATTATTACCACATTCACCAAATTTCAATTGCAAATCTTTCATGCATGCCAAGTAGTCTTCAATTCTATCAATGGAATGGGGATCAAGAGAGATCAACTCTTTTTCTAACTTTATAACTTGGCTTTCATTGAATTTATCAAAAACATATTTCGTATTTTTCTAAACTTGATGAGTGAAGTCGATTCCACTCATACGGAACTAGATCTCACAAGAGATATAGGTTGCGATGAACCCTATGGCCTCATCCTTATTTTCGTCTATGATAAAATTTGTCTGGTTTTCCATTGGGTCTAGAATCGCAATGTTGGTATACTGCCAAAGTCCCTTAATTTTCAGTAAGGTTTCCATATTTGGTTCTCATATATCATATTTCAGTCCATTTAGAATAATTGGATCGATATTAGAAGTCACCTTCGATATCTAATAGATCTAATATGATCCATAGGTTACAGTCAATAAATCATCGTCCTAGATTCAATCACAAACTAATATGACCCATCTATATTTGTAGAAAAAATGTGAGGTCGAAACTAGTCACTCTAATACCATGTTGGGGATTGGGTGAAACCCTAAGTGGAACAATAATAGAATCTATAGAATAAATGAAGAGAAATAAACTTCATAGAATATTGATGGTTTCTAAAGACATTGTTTCAACAATTAGGAACAACAAATTATGATCAAAGCATCATAATGGATTATTAAATACATTTTTATCATGATTCACAAAATGATAATGACCCATTGTGTCCTTTATTTATAGTCTCAAAATCTAACCAACTTCCTAGGAATCAGAAAGATATTTTCCACATATAACCATTAGTGGTTGGAGTTGAATTCATCAAATCCTCATTGTGTTGGAGTCAAGTAACCTGCAAGATATGATTGTCAAGAGGAATTAATACATCCCCACTTCTATTAGTGAGGAAACTTCTCATTGAGGCATACAAGTTCCAAGGAATTATAAATATCTCTTAATATTGATCGAAGATAGAGTGTTGAAGTCGATGGGACAAGACCTACTAGAAGGAAGGCCTTAAGGGATCCCACATCATACAATATGTTGGTTATGGAGCATGATTATATTCCCGATTCATAGGTCTTTGTTTTAATCCATTTTTATACCCCATGAAGAATTTACACCGCGAAAGAATGTACACTTCTCCAAGAAGGGGAGTGCAGGGGGGGATTGCCCCTCCTACAGGGTCTGGGGGCAAGCGGGCCCCTCGCGGGGGTTTAGGGGAGAATCCCCTAAAGGAAAATTTTCCTTGTAAATGTATATTGTAATTTCATAGTAAATATGGACAGTTCATTATAAGGTCATAGATCTTATGGTAGAAGTTATGTTAGGGTTTTTTTCCCTAGAAAGCAACCCTCTTTTAAGAGGGAAATGTATTGTGGATATGTATCATTGTTAATATTGTATTCTGAGAGAGGATATTGTGAGAGAAAGAAGAGGAAGCTACAGTTGATGTGTTATAGGTTGTATCCCTTCATTTGTTGGATAATAATAAAGGAAGGACCTGGCAATTTCTCTGGTGGACGTATCTCACATTGGGTGAACCACGTATATTTGTGTCTCTATTGTATTGTGTATCTTTGTGTTTTATTTCCACATTTTTGTTTTCAATTTCTTCACCGTCATTTTTTTCTAACAAGTAGTATCAGAGCGAAAGGTAACTCGCAGGAAAAGAGGGTTCCTGGTTTGAGTGGGGGCAATGGAAGAAGATGGAAAGTTTAGGGTCGAGATATTTAACGAAAAAAACTACCATTTATGGAAGATGCATATGGAATATTATTTATATTAGAAGAATGTATTCCTACCATTAGGTGGAATAGAAAAGAATATGACGACCATGAAGGACGAGGAATGGGAGGTTCTTGACAGAAAGGCACTAGGAATGATACGGTTGAGCTTGGCAGCATCGGTGGATTTCAATATTTCGAAAGAAAAGACAACAAAGGAGATGATGGATGCATTGGATAAACTGTATGAAAAAACTTTAGTGTCCAATAAGGTATTTCTAATGAAGATATTATTTAATATGAAGATTTTAGAAGGTGGGTCTATTGCAGATCATTTAAATGAATTTAATACAGTTACTAATCAACTAACTTCTGTAAAAGTGGACTTTTGCGATGAGGTCAGGGCTCTTATAATCTTGTGCTCGTTACCAGAAAGCTGGAATGCCTTGGTCATGGTTGTAAGTAACTTTACTTATGTTCAAACACTTTAAAATTTGATGATGTTGTTGGTGTTATCCTTAGCGAGGAAATGCGATGGAAAAGCATAGGTGAGACATCAGGTAATGCGTTAAACGTGGAGAACAGGAGAATACAAAAGAATAAAGGAAAGGTCTTATGGAAACATGGGAATTCTAGGAAGGTCAGGTCCAAATCCATACTGGGAAATATAGAGTGTTGGAATTGTGGGAAGAAAGGACATCTGAAGAAAGACTGCAAAGTTCCAAAGAAACAAAGAGATGGACAGCAGGAGAAAAATCAGGAAGCAAATGTAATAGGTGATGTGTTACAAGATGCTTTGAATATTTATTTATATCATATTGATGAGTCTTGGGTAGTATATTTAGGGGCTTCATTTCATACCACACCCCATAGGAAACATTTTCTAGATTATGTTAAAGGTGATTTTGAACAGGTTCATTTGAGTGATGATGCACCATGCAAAATTGTTGGAATGGGAAAGGTAAAAATAAATAAAGGGAATGGAAACCAATGGTTGTTGAAAGAGGTAAGACATGATCCATATCTAAGGAAAAATCTAATTTCAACGAGGCAGATGGAAATTGAAGGTTTTATATCCATTTTTACAGATAAGGTCTGGAAGGTCACCAAAGGATCACTAGTGATAGCAAAAGGAGAGAAGGTAAGAAAATTGTATTTATGTATTGTTAATATTGACTCTTCTATCTATTTAGCTTCTACAGGATTGGATATAACACTATGGAATCATAGGCTTGGAAACATGAGTGAGAAGGGGATGTATATACTTCACAAAATAAATTTCTTTCCAGATCTTAAACAAATTGATTTGGATTTCTGTGATCATTGTGTTTATGGAAAACATAAGAGAGTCAGATTTCTCAGAGTCAGAAAAGAAAAGAAGAGTGAAATGTTAGAGCTTGTGCATACAAATGTATGGGGACTAGATTAGGTATCATCTCTTTGTGGCTCCCATTATTATGTTACTTTTATTGATGATGAAACTAGAAAAACTTGGGTTTATTGCATTCGACAAAAATATGATGTTTTTGATACTTTTAAGAAATGGAAATCTTTGGTTGAGAATGAGACAGGAAAAAGGTTGAAGTGTCTCAATTCAAAAAATGGAGGTGAATATTGTAGAAAGGAGTTTTTTTATTACTATTCATCCCATGGGATTCATAGAGAGAAGATAGTTCTAGAAACACCACAAGAAAATGGTGTGTCAAAAAGTATGAACAAGACAATCGTGGAGCATGCAAGGAGTATGAGATTGCATGTTGGTTTTCCCTTACAGTTCTTGGAAGATGTTGTAGATATTGTTGTTTACTTAATAAACAGAGGACCTTCAATATTTTTGGATGGTATAATTCCATAAGAGGAATGGACAGGTAAAAAGGTAAACTATTCTTTTTTGAAGACTTTCGGTTGTGAAGCATTTGTCCATATTGATAAAGAAAATATAACAAAGATTGAGGAAAAATCTAAGAAGTGTACCTTTATTGGATACGGTGTTAATGATTTTGGTTATCTCTTATGGGATTATGAAAATAACAAAATAATTAGGATTAGAGATGTCATAGTCAATGAGAAGGTCATGTACAAATATCAGTTGCAAGGAAAGAGACAAGAAAAAGAAAAACCAGAATACACAGTGCTTGATGAGATCACTAAAAAAGAAATTCTAAAGGTACCGGAAAATTCAAATGTACAACAATAGAAGAAACATGTACCTAAAACTCCTACACGTGTATTTAGAAGAAATACCAAGTTAATTAGACCCCCTGAACGATACTCTCCTTCATTTTATTATTTATTGTTGACTAACTATGGTGAACCAGAATGTTATGACGAGGCAATGCAGGTAGACACAAAAAAGAAGTGGGAGTTGTTAACATATAATGTTGATCATGTTCTCCAAGGACTATGCCATACCATCAACTAACAGCCTCCTTGAAGTGTGCAAGCTATATTTGAGTTGGCACTACGAACTAGTTAAGGAAGAGTGTTGGAGGTTAGGCAACTTGCAGGCATCTGAGTGAAAATATGAAATTACCAGCATCAACCTCATAGCCATCAGGTACTCCATGAAATGTTTTGTCTTGTTTGGAGGTAAGGAAATGTTTGGATACTTGATTCTCCTTTGGCTCTATGAAATGGCTCAGGCGTTGTAAATTTACACAGGTGCTACGAAATGCGCTACACAATGTGTTGTGGAAACTTTGTTCTAGGACTGTTGAACTGGTATTTTTGACCAGTTGACTTCCAGGAGGATTTCTAGTTGAACTAGGATGAATTTTCAAAATAAAAAGGAGTTTATTGTTGTAAATGTACCCAACCGTCATCCCACTAGTCGGGCAAATTCTACTGTGCGAAACAACATCATTCTAATACTTAATTAATAACATGCATTTACGTCATATTAAACACATTTAACTCAAAGTAAGCACAAGATTACTGCTAACATAAATAATCCCTGGAATTAACAATAATTCATATGAACAACAGAATACATGATACATATAAGCATCACAGGCATGTAAAACATAATATTAAGCATAAGCTGATACTTATCATTGAAACCATGGTAATTCCACCAACCACGTGCAGGCCTTCCATGAACCTACTAGCCTTAGACCACGCTACTCATCATGTTCAGTAGTGGGTCACCCCCGAGCTGGGACTAAGATCCACCCAAGGAAAGGAATCCTAGTCTACGATGAGGTTACAGGGAAAACTGCACAGAATAACCCAAAGGATTCTTTCCACGATGCCTTCTTATGCCCACTACTCATGGACTCTCATTCCCCACATGCATGTTCCGCCCGAGAGTATACACCTTCACAAGCATAGTCCATCAGTGCTTCACCTCCCTCTCTGGGTTTTAGAAATAGGCTAGATTAGGAAGTATTAGAGCTCCATAGTTGGTGTTGGACTCTCTCTAGAATAATACCACTTCCCAGCAGACTCCTTCACCTGGAAATAGCTTCTCACATGCCTGACAGACTGCCTCTTCAACTAAGGGCCTTAAAAATCAGTTCTTTAGCCCCTTCCGACTCAATTCCCGCATGGTGAGGATAACCACAACAACAATAGCAATTCAGTTAACTCACGGTGACAACATTAATAAGAATTTGGGTATGGACATCCAAAAATGACAACAGTCCACACTAAGACACAACATGGTTCATACATTTATAGGGTGCTTGGACTTCACAGGAGACACGGCTTGGTCAGTGATTTTTCCACTAGTTTCAGGGTGTGTGACCAGGAATCAACGCAGAGGTCGATCACAGAGATAAACATAATTCACGAAGGATGGGGAATGGTAAAGAGACTTAGGTGGAGAATGGAAAAATGCAAGAGCAAACAATTTTCCCATGAGGGTTTCCTTCATGGTGCACGGGTAAGAAAATGCAGACCCAGAGGCAAAATGGGTTCAGACAGACATCCCAATGAACTCAGATGGAGGATGATAGACTGATCGAACACCCCCCCCCCCCC
>ML786247.1:306021-358079 GCA_009831015.1 Picea engelmannii | reverse complement strand
TATCTGTATTTGCCTAGGTCGACACATGTCACCCATGAAGCTGCATGCACTCCATTAGCATGCGTTCCTCTCCAGGAACTTAGGACAAAACATATATTTCACATGGCTTTTGGAGTAATATTAAAATATTAGTCCCAAGGAATTAAGCCCCTAGGCTCAACACGTATCCTCTCTTTCCAACCTTCCAGCCCCCAATCCCTTACCTACTCTATGGAAGCTTAGTCCCCCATCACTCATTCATTGCGGTCGGTCTGCATGCAGTGGTGTTTATATTTTTTATTAATGTTCTGCATGATTACATATACAAAAGCAGGCTCTCGGCCTTAACACTTAGGCTCTCCGGTGTAATAACACATAAGCCCACCAGCTTATATAAACTTGGCTCACAAGCCTATAAAACATAATTACAATTCATAATGCAAGCTTTATACTTCATAGACATGATTTACAATAGGGCTCGGCCTTGGGGACATTACAATCCCCTCCCCTTATTTTTGCACTGTCCTCAGTGCAACTTTACACATCTGCAAGATTTTCAAAATTTTCAAAAAGATGTGGGTAATCTGCCCGCATAACATCTTCATGCTCCCATGTCGTCTCCTCAGGACTGTACCAGGTCCATTGGACCTTTACAAGCCCTATATCTTGATTCTGGAGTTGTTTGTTTTTCCTGTCCAATATGCGCACAGGATGCACTTGCAGGACACCTTCTTGTTCCACCTGAATCACATTCCAATCGATAACATGATTAGCATATGGTATATATTTCTTAAGAAATGAAACATGAAACACATTATGTACAGTCATAGGTGCAGGTAATGCAAGCATATATGCAACTGGCCCAATCCTTTCCAGGATTTCAAATGGCCCACAAAATCTGGCTGCCAACTTGGCGCAACTTCCCAGCTTCAGGGAACTCCTGTTAGCTTTCACTTTCAGGAAAACATGATCACCCACTTTGAACTCTCTATGGGTTCTGTTCTTATCAGCATAACTTTTCTACATGTCCTGGGCAACTTTCAAAGTTTGCTTAATTTTTATCATTTGGTCCTCCATCTCCTTCAGAAACTCTGGCCTAACTACTACTCTATCAGTTGGATTATCTCAGCTCACTGGAGTATTGCACTTTCTTCCATAAAGTGCTTCAAATGGGCTCATCTTCAACGATGCATGATACCCATTTTTGTAGGCAAATTCTACCAAGTGCAAGTACTCTTCCCATCTTGATGGTTTGTCTATCACATACATTCTCAGTATGTCTTCTATTACTCTGTTCACCCTCTCTATCTGCCCATCAAACTCAGGATGATAAGTTGTACTAAAGTTCAGATGCATTCTGAATCCTTTGAACAATCCTTTCCAGAAATTCGAGGTGAATTTCAGGTCTTTTTTGGATACAATCGTTTTAGGAATTTCGTGCAATCGTGCCACTTCCCTTATGAAAATATCAACAACATTTGTTTCCTTGTGAGTAGTTTTTAGTGGAATAAAATGGGCATCTTTTGTAATCTTGTCCACCACCACCATGATCGAAATATGCAGCTTGGTTGTTCTGGGAAATCCTATAATAAAATCCATTGTCACCACTTCCCACTTCCACTCAGGAATGTGTAAAGGTTGCAGCAACTCTGCTGGGTGCCTATGCTCAGCTTTAACTTTCTGGCACTCCATACATCTAGCGATGTATTCAACGATATCTCTCTTCATACCCGGCCAAAAGTAATGGATCTTGACCGCTGCTACTATTTTTTGATATCCAGGGTGCCCTGCATAAGGCACATTATGCATCTCCTTCAAAATCATCTATTTCAAGCACTGGACATTAGGTACAAAAATTATGTTATTGTACAACAATATTCCATCGGTTTCCAATTTATAAATTTCCATCTTCTATGGCATCTTACCTTGCTATAGCTTGCCTACCAATTCTCTGTACTACAGATCTACATTTGCAGCCTCCAGAATTATGCTTTTAATATCAGTCTGATACATCATAATGGCTATAGCATGTAATTCATGCACCCTCCTGCTGAGTGCATCAGCCATTTTATTCTCCTTTCCTTTGATATTCTTGATCTCAAAGTCATACTCACACAGAAATTCCAACCACCTACTTTGTCTAGCGTTTAAGGTTGGTTGGTCAAACAAATATTTCAGACCATTATGGTCTTTTTTGAGTTCAAACCTCCTTCCCATGAGGTAATGCCTCCATTTCCTCAGAGCGTGAATGATTGTTGCCAACTCCAAATCGTGAGTGGCATAATTCTTTTCGTGCTCTTTCAACTTCTTGGACTCATAACAAATTACAAATCCATTCTGACTGAGAACTCCTCCAAACCCTTCTTTACACGCATTTGTGCACACCACGAAATCCACATTTGGATCTGCAATCCTCAATATTGGAGCACTGGTTAACAACTACTTCAATTGCTGGAAACTTTTCTCACACTCTTTAGTCCACTGAAACTTTTCCTCCTTCCTTTGCAAGGAAGTGATAGGATGAGCTATCTTTGAGAACCTTGCAATAAACCTTCTGTAATAGCCCGCTAGACCCATAAAGGATATAACTTCCACCACATTCCTTAGCACTGACCATTCTCTAATGGCCTCAACCTTCTCAGGATCCACGATGATCCCTTCTTCTGAAATAATGTGCCCCAAGTAATGGATCTGCCTTTGATAAAATGAGCATTTGCTCAACTTGGCATACAGCTGGTGTTATCTCAACACTTGTAGCACCATCCTTAGGTGTTGTTCATGCTCTTCCTCTGACTTGGAATACACCAAAATGTCATTCAGGAATACTATGACAAACTTGTCTAGATAGTCCCTGAATACACCATTCATCAAGCACATAAAAACAACAGGTGTGTTCGACAACCCAAACAGTACCACTATGAACTCGTAATGACCATACCTTGTTCTAAAGGTAGTCTTGCTAATGTATTCATCCTTTATTCTTACCTGGTGATATCCCGATCTGAGATCTATCTTCGAAAATAATTTTGCACCTTTCAACTGATCGAAAAGATCGTTGATCCTCAGTAGATGATACTTGTTCTTGACAGTTACTTTGTTCAACTGTCTGAAATCAATGCACAGCCTCAATGTCCCGTGCTTCTTATTCATGAATAGGACTGGGGAACCCCAAGGTGACATGCTTGGGTGAATGTACCCCTTCTTTAGAAGCTCTTCAAGCTGCAATTGCAACCCTTTCAACTCTGGCATACTCATTCTATAAGGAGATTTCGACACTGGAGCTGCTCCAGGCATCAAATTTATAGAGAAATCCATATCTCTCTTCAGAGGTAGTCTGGGTACCTCTTGGAATACGTCTTCAAACTCTGTTAGTACTGCATGGTCTCCAATCTTTGAGACTTCATCTCTGGATGCTTCCTCCACATGAGATGCAAACAATTGACAACCTTTTATGTAGCACTTTTTCAACTGCATTGCTGAGATTTCTCTAACAACCACAACTCTCAAAATTCCTTGCACTATTTTTCGATTCCCCACCTCATCCAGGCATGTAAATTCCTTGTTACGATAGTCCAGGAGGGCATGGTGCTGGTCCAACCAGTCCATCCCAATTAAACAGTCATAAGAGCCTAAAGGTAGAATATTCAATTCAGCTTTCGTGCTCAATCCCTTCATGTCCACCGGACATGACTTAACCAACTCAGTGACTTTCCTCTTGGTTCCTGTAGCCAATTGCACTAACCAAGACTTTTCATGTTTGATTCTTGATAAATGCAAACTTTCCACCACTCTAGGGTCTATATAACTATGGCTAGCCCCTGAATCAATTAAAATAATAAATGGTTGGTTGTTAATCATACCTTCCACTTCAATCATGTGTGACTGAAATTCATCTTTCTTGTTGTCCAGGGCCACATAGATCCTTAGCATTCTACTGCCCATGTCCTCCACTATTTCAGCTTGTTGAACATTATGGACAGCTCTTGCTTTTCCATTTTTATGGGGACAATATTTGTACTTGTGGTTCTCTTTACATCCCCAACACTAAATGGGCATCTGTCTCGACCTTTGTTCCCCTACTTCAGCCATTCTCGGCTCTCTAAATGATGGATGTCCTTGAGGACTATTTCTGAAAAAGGGAGTTTTGTTTCCCTTCTGCCTCTATTCTTTCTTAAACTTCTTATGGTCATCCCAAGCCTTCCGAAAGGTAGGCTTTTCCCTTTGTTGTTCATATAAGCATTTCTCTCTTGTTATTGTTTCTTCCATAGTCTTAGGATCATCATACTGAATCATGTCACCAATGGGAGGTGGAAGTCCACTCAGATACCTCTGAAGCTTGACAACCTCATCTTTGATGAATGGAACATACTTCAGTAATTCCAAAAACCTTCGTTCGTATTCATCAATGGTCATGTTTCCTAGCTTGAGTTCGAAGAACTCCTTCATCTTTCTGTCATAGTATCTTTTAGTCAGGTATTTCCTCTCGAAATACCTCTTGAATTCCATCCATGTGATATCTTTCTCTCTAACGCGTTGCACCTGCACAAGCTGATCCCACCACATGGATGCTTTTCCTTTTAGTTGATACATCACATTTCTTCCTTCTGCATGAGAGGAATAATTCTGCAATTGGAAATATTTCCTCATGCCAAGCAACCATGTTTCAACATCTTCCTTCTTCTTATGTTCTCCATCAAACATAGGAGGCTTAATCTTGTTCATCTCCCCTTTCAATTCATCCACTCCAGATCTTCGGTGTTTTCTGGTAGGGGATGGGCTTGAACTACTATGTGCTTCCCTACTAGAATGCTTTGGGGAGAGAAGACAATGTCTGCTGACACTCCTTGATCTTCTTTTCCTCTCAAGGGTCCTGCAACTCTCTGGCTTGCTTAAGTCACTCTCCTTTTCCAATTTCTTTTCTATTCTTTCCAAGTTCTTCAACATCTTTAACTTGAATTCACCCTATCGATCCCTGACCCTCATGAGATTTCGACTATCGGCTCGATGAGCGTGGGCATGTTTTTGCAATCTTTCAATGATTTTCATTATATGTCCTTCCTTATCCAATTCTCTTCCGTGCCTATTGGAGTTTGATCCTTCGACTCCCAAGTTGACATCCCTTCCTTCTCTTTCATTCTCTGAATTGGAGGCAATCAACACCTCTTCCATTTCTATACTCGGCGTCGATTCATGGTTGTCCTGACACTCATTTAAATCTACACACACAACGTGCAGTCAACCGAAGTTTGTCAGGCCTTAAACCCTTAATAAAACTACAACATTCATAAACCAACGCGAATAAGAAAACGTTTCAATTCCATGAATTTTCTGAGCTCTGTTTGGCTCTGCAATTTCCAGCAATAGCTCCCATTTTCTTAGTCCCCAACCCATGTGTCCAAGGGCCATGATCAAACACTAAATTGCTAGGTGCTACAAGGCTCTCCAAACGAAACTTTAGGTTTCGTAATTTCGGGGCTTCAGGGTTTCAAGTTTCGGGTTTAGAGGTTTGGGTCCCAGAGGTTCTCGCACTCACTTCCCTCTCCATTTCCCTACTTCTGAAAATTTGATTTCCTTACCATCCAAGCCCACAGCACATCTATCGCCCACCAAGGCAGTGACACATGGTTTCCTTAAGAAGGTCCACCTCACTCCCAGTGATGTCAGGGGCCCCCACTACTTTCACTTTTTGTTTCAGAGTTTTGAGCATCAGGAGTTTGTGCATCTACACATCTCAAACTTTCGTTTTCCAAAATTATGAAATTAAGGTCTATTCATCTACTTGATCCAATGGTCAAGTTACTCTCCTATGATATACTGTGTAGATTGTTTCAGGATTTTGGGGTTTCAGGTTTTCGGTAACTGGGAGTTCACGATGCAATGACTCCAAATTTCTTGTCACTTCAATCCCCGAATTTTGATACATGAGTTCTTGTATGAGATCCAATGATCCTCGATGATTTGGATCTAATGGTCAAGATCTCTCCTATTCTTACACCTATCAAAGCTCTTCAGCCCTAACTTCCTTGCTAGTTGGCTGGATCCAACGGCTCACGGGATTTTGGCACTTCTTCCTAGAAGCACTACACCATCCGATTCTACCCTTGCTAATCTCTTTCACGATTTGGGACTTGGAGTGACCAAGAATTTGGTCTACGCTCCAAGTTCCTGATCCCTAAATTCACGAAATGATCCAACGGTTCAAACCAACCACGATCAATGACCCACATTTATTCTGGATCCTAGGGTGGTGAGTTTCTCCATCCACTAACCACCTTGCAACTTCTGGCCATCTTACAGCCCTCGCGATTTCGCGAGTTATCCACAGAGAATTCTGACCGTCTAACTATGCTTCTCAAGGACTTATGGCCAATGACTTGGTACCCTCCTTCTGAACCTTCATCTACTTGACCCAATACTTCTGGTGTGGAGTTCTCTCTCTCCTGTGGCCATATACCACACCGGTTGTAGTTTTATAATACCGCTACACCTCCTGAGCTTTGTAACATGGTCAAGTAGTCCGTTGACACTTAGAAACATTATGAGGTCTGAAATTAGTCCTCCAGACACAATTTATTCTCAAAAACTCGGTCCAAAGACCACTTATCCGACCCATCCAGTCTCAATGTTGAAACTAAGCTCTGATACCATACTGTAAACATCCCCAGCCATCATCCCATTGGCCGGGAAAATTCTACTGTGCGGAACAACATCATTCTCATACTTAATTAATAACATGCATTTAAGTCATATTAAACACATTTAACTCAGAGTAAGCACAAGATTACTGCTAACATAAATAATCCCTGGCATTAACAATAATTCATATGCACAATAGAATACATGATACATATAAGCATCACAGGAATGCAAAACATAATATTAATCATAAGTTGATACTTATCTTTGAAACCATGGTAATTCCACCAACCATGTGCAGGGCTTCCACGAACCTCCCAGCCTTAGACCACGCTAATCATCATGTTTAGTAGTGGGTCACCCCCGAGCTGGGACTAAGCTCCAGCCAAGGCAAGGAATCCTAGTCTAGGCTGAGGTTATAAGGAAAACTGCACAGAATAACCAAAAGGATTCTTTCCAGGATGCCTTCTTACACCCACTACTCACGGACTCTCATCCCCCACATGCTTGTTCCACCTGGGAGTATACACCTTCACAAGAACAGTCCATCAATGCTTCACCTCCCTCTCTGGGTCTCGACAACGGGCCGGATCAGGAAGTCTTAGAGCTCCGTAGCTAGTGCTGGACTCTCTCTAGAATAATACCACTTCCCAGCAGACTCCTTCACCTGGAAATAGCTTCTCACAGGCCTGGCAGACTGCCTCTTCAACTAAGGGCCTTAAAACCCAATTCTTCATCCCCTTTTGACTCAATTCTCGCACGGTGAGGATAAGCACAACAACAATAGAAATCCGGTTAACTCACGGTGACAACAGTAATAGGAATTTGGGTATGGACATCCAAAAATGGCAACAGTCCACACTAAGACATAGCACGGTTCAGACATTTACAAGGTGCTCGAACTTCACAAGAGACATGGCTCGGTCCGCGAGTTTGCCACTAGTTTCAGGGTGTGTGACCAGAAATCAACGCAGAGGTCGATCGCAGAGCTAAACATAATTCAAAAAGGATGGGGAATGGCAAAGTGACTCAGGTAGAGAATGTAAAAATGCAAGCGCAAACAATTTTCCCGTGAGGGTTTCCTTCACAGTGCGCGGGTACCCCCCCCCACGACTGACTTCTGCAGTTTTTTAACTGCATGTGCCTAGGTCGACACATGTCACCCATGAAGCTACATGCACTCCATCAGCATACATTCCTCTCCATGAACTTAGGACAAAACATATATTTCACATGGCTTTTGGAATAATATTAAAATATTATTCCCAAAGACTTAATAACTTAGGCTTATCCCCTAGGCTCAACACTTAGCCTCTCTTTCCAACCTTCTAGCCCCCAATCCCTTACCTACTCTATGGAAGCTTAGTCCCCCATCACTCATTCATCGTGGTCAGTTTGCACACAATGGTGTTTATATTTTTTATTAATGTTCTGCATGATTACATATACAAAAGCAGGCTCCCAGCCTTAACACTTAGGCTCTCCGACCTAATAACACATAAGCCCACTAGCTTATATAAAATTGGCTCACCAGCCTATAAAACATAATTACAATTCATAATGCAATCTTTATACTTCATAGACATGATTTACAATAGGGCTCGGCCTTGGGGACATTACAATTGTGAAGCACATACCCAAGAACATTAGCCTCTTTCATTTTTCACACAGGTGTCACATATTGGGATATTCGAAGGAATCTTTGAGCCCTATTTTTTTAGTTTTCATTATTTCCTGTTTGAGACATGTTTTTGCGACACATATTCCAGCCAGCTGGAGATGAATTTTAGGAAAACGAAAGAATTTTTTCTTTAGAACAAACTTATCTAAAAAAACCGTTCTCATATTTTACACATATTTTACATTTTGATAATTACAAGTGGAATTTTGAAGCCCCATTTTCAGAATTTTGCTTACTGAAAAGCAGGAAGTTAGTTAAAACGTCTCATTTTATGTTTGTAGTTGTTTCTATTTTTGGAAAGGGGTTGGAGTTCAAATTGGTGAGCTGGAAAGGACCTATATTTCTATATATTTCACAGAACAAGAGTAGAGAAAGGTTGGACCCTTGGAGAAGGAGGATTTTGCATATTGTATTGGAGCTTGTTTATCTTTTTGCAAGATTAATACATAAGATACTCTTGTCTTTCTTTGAGATTCATTATAGAATTTTGATTCAGTATGTGTTCCTATCTTACATATTCAAGATTGTACTATTTTTTGGTATGCTCTGAATTTTTTTAAGGGAATTAATCTTTGATGATCCTTTTTCATTAAGTGTATACCTTTTATGTGTATGTGAATTATTGGTTCAAAATTCATCTGGTTATGGTGCTCTGTTCTAGTAGTTCCCCTTTATGTTTTCTTCTAAAGTTGCAATAAGAATTCATCCATAGATAGGTTCTCTTAATGCAGTGGGATTTTTTTATTGTTCAAGTTGTCATCTCATTATCTTATTTACTAAACCTAATTCTTACCTTGCCTCAAGGTTGATAGACAATTTTTTTTCCAATTATTATCTACAAGTCATTAAGATCCAATTTTTGACTCCATTTCCCAAGGATAATTCTATTTTATTATCAAACCACCAACCTTTATAAAAAAAAACTTGTTCTTATCATAAATCTCACCTTCTGAATGTTATTGTTGAATATATTTTGAGTCTTAGAGCCTTTTGGCCCTTAAGATATCCCTCTTTGATTGTATAGGTCAGGAATACAGTCCAAAGTGGTTGAAATGGTTACCTTGGGGTTTCCTTGATACATCCCAAGGAAAATATTGAGTGCTAACATCTTGGCGCCATTGTCGGGGAACCAAAGATATCATCTTCCTCGGGAAAGAATGACAAATATTTAGAGTTGATTGTTGGTGGTGAATAGCAGTCATATACAAGAAGGTTGTGTACCTTTCACCTGGTGACTCCACTCTTCATTAAATAAAATTTAAAGAATCCACTGGAGGAAGAGATCACATGACAGAGATATGGAAGTACAGTATGGAAGAATCAAGTACTTAGGCTTGATTTTTCTTCAATAAGTATTATTCTATTTTATCAATATCTTCTTGTCCTTTCCTAATTTTTCCGAAAGAATTTTTCTTCATTCACTACATTCAAATGAAGACCATGAGCCCACTATCGTATATCCTTCACTACAAACTATAAATATAACTTCTCCTCATATAGTTTATTATGACCAAGACCCTTTATCTAAGTCATATGATAACCTTGAACAGTATTGTAAGTTTTATGAAATCAAAGCTGATATATCGTCTTATGTACCTATTCTTGTATCTTCCAAGATTCAACAAAGATACAAACCTTTAAAATTTCCTTCCAATCTTCATGATTTTCCTCTAAAGCATTACAAATACCTTCATGTTTTTGTTGGAGAAATTGAGAACCTTACATCTGAAAAAAATCTTCAGGATTCTGAGCATTTCATTGACCTATTTGAAGTTGAGCATGATGATGTTTGTAAGAGAGCCTTTTCCCAGTATTTACGAGGGTATGTCAGGCAATTGTTTAGGAATTTGTTTCCTGATTCAATCATCTCATGGAAGGAACTAAGTCATCCCCTTTTGAAATTTTGGGGAAAAAGAAAGTCATGGGATCTATTCCTTTCATAATTTTATGCCATGATAAGAATGAATAATGAAACTGTCTCAAATTTCAGAAGAAGATTTGTTAGTCATTATTACAAAATACCTGAAGAGATCTAGCCACCTGAAGGTACTTCTAAGTTATATTATGCTATCACCTTCCATTCAGATTTCTCTTTTTATCTCTTGGAGAGGAAGTTTGTTTCTTTGCAACAGATGTTCTCTGATGCCCAAGAGGTGGAGGACAATCTCAGAGCTTGTGGCAATATTTTAGATAAGTTGGAGGATGAAGCGTTGATTCTTAAAAAGTGTGAGAATATACATGGAAAACAAGAAGAGGTTGATTTGGAACTGTGTTTATTTCTTCATGAGGATAATATTACAACAAATTATGATCAAATGGTTGGCTCACCAGTTGTTGATCCAAATCCTCTTTCTATGGATATTCAATAGGTTTCCAATTTACCTCTTTATGATGAGTATAATGATGATTATGACATTGTTATTCTAGAGAAACCATTTGTAGGTTCATCTCTAGGAGATGATTCTTTTCAACGGTCTTATTAAGGTTTACAACCCACACATTTTAGCCATGATGATAGAAAACAGAAAGGTATCGAGTTTGCTGAAGGGAATTCTCTACCTTTGTGATTTTCTTCATTCTAATTTCTGAAAGAGAGTGTTCACCATCTTATAAACTAGAAGCCTTCTGAAGATGTTATTGATCCCATAGTTTGTTATGTGGAAGTTTTTAACAATTAAAGTTTGCAGCCATCAATTAGTTGTGAATTTGAAAGTGAAGAAGATGAAGATATAAATATTTTAAGTGATCATGGATATGAGAATAGTCAGGGAGATTTCTATTCAGACCATTCATTTCCTAAAACTTTATTTCAAGAACAAGTTGGTTAGCAAACGGTTTTCCTTGCTTCCTTTGAAAATCAAAATAGCATTTCTTTTGAAGGACATTAGGGGCATTTTCAAACTCTCTCCAGACTAATTGTGAGTATAAAGGATTGAAAAAAACAACAACATATGAAACTAAAGATAATTGTTTTCTATGTGTTGATCAACAAGAGGTTTTCTTTCATGAGCTGCAAGATCCTTTTGTAGCATGTTTGCATTCAATGAGTGAGCTTAAGCTTTCAGATTTGGTCAGTGATGAAACTGATTTCAAACTCTTAGATGCATTTCCTTTAATTAGGTATTCCTTGTTGCCTTTGAAGAAAAAAATGTAAGGGATCCAACCAGTGGAAGAGATGCTTTCATGGCTCCATTGGATTTTTCATTTCACTTGATCAAACAGCTCAGGGGCTAGCTTAGGGTAGGTAGGTTGTGTGAAATAATATCATCACTCTGAGTATCTCTTTCAGCAGTTAGTTTTCAATTTGCATTTGGATTTAGTTCAAGGTTACAGGTCAGATACGTTTACAGAGGTTAAAGGTTGGGAATAGCCCATGGATAAGGCACTGGAACTTCATGTTCTTGGAGCCTCACAGGGAGGTCTCCATCCCCTATGGAGCCAAATTTTAACAGATAAGATTGATCATGTTATCCAAGGATTATTCCATACCATCAAATAAAATCCTCTTTGAAGTGTGCAAGCTATATTTGAGTTGGCGTTGTGAACTAGTTAAGGAAGAGGGTTGGAGGTTAGGAAGCTTGCAGGCATCTGAGTGCAAATATGAAATTACCAACATCAACCTCATAGCCATCAGGTACTCCATGAGGATTTTTCTCTTGTTTGGAGGTCAGGAAGGGTTTGGATACTTGATTCTCCTTTGGTTCTATGAATTGGATCAGGCGCTGCGAATTTAGACAAGTGATGCGAAATGTGCTACAGAATGTGCTACATAAACTATGTTCTAGGACTGTTGAAATTGTATTTTTTACCAGTTGACTTCCACGAGTATTTTTGGGTGAACCAAGATGAATTTTCAAAATAGAAAGGAGGTTATTTTTAAGAATGGACCCAAGAACATTAACCTCTTTCATTTTCACACAGGTGTCAGGTATTGGGAGATTCAAAGGAATCGTTGATCCCTATTTTTTCAGTTTTCATTATTTCTATTTTGAGACATGTTTTTGAGACATGTATTCCAACCAGATGGAGATGAATTTTAAGAAAACGAGAGAATTTTTTATTTAGAACGAGCTTATCTACAAACAATGTTCTCATATTTTACACAACTATCATATTTTGAGAATTAAAAGTGTCACTTTGAAGCCTAGTTTTCAGAATTTCGCCTCCTGAAAAGAAGGAAGTCAGTTAAAATGCGTCATTTTTTGTTTGTAGTTGTTTCTATTTTGGGAAAGGGGTTGGATTTAGAATTGATGAGATGGAAAGGACCTATATTTCTATATATTTCATGGCACAAGAGTAGATAAATTTTGGACCCTTGGAGAAGGAGGATTTTGCATATCGTATTGGAGCTTGTTTATCTTTTTGCAAGATTAATACAGAAGCTACTCTTGTATTCCTTTGAGATTCATTATAGAATTTTGATTCAGTATGTGTTCATGTATTACATATTCAATATTGTACTATCTTCTTATATTCTCTGCATTTTTTTAAGGCAATTCATCTATGATGCTCCTTTTTCATTAAGTGTATACCTTTTATGTGTCTGTGAATTATTGGTTCATAATTCATCTGGTTATGGTGATCTATTCTAGTAGTCCCCCTTTATGTTTTCTTATAAATATGTAATAAGAATTCATCCATAGATAGGTGCTTTTAATGCAGTGGTATTTTTCTATTGTTAAAATTGTCATCTCATTATCTCATTTATTGAACCTAATTTGTACCTTGCCTCAAGGTTGATAGACAAGAATTTTCCAATTATTATCTACAAGTCATTAAGATTCAAGTTTTGACTCCATTGCCCAAGGATACTTCTCTTTTCTTGTCAAACCACCAAAATTTATAAAAACAGCCTGTTCTTATCAGAAATCTGACCTTCTGAATGTTATTTTTGAATATACTTTGAGTCTTAGAGACTTTTGGCCCTTGAGAGATCCCTCTCTGAATGTATAGGTCGGGAATATAGTCCAAAGTGGTTGAAATCGTTACATTGGGGTTTCCTTGAAACAACCCAAGGAAACTAATGAGTGCTAATAGAAGAAAGGAATGAAAGAGGAAATGAATTTCCTGGTAAATAACCAGACTTAGGATTTGGTTCAATTTCCTACAGGAAAAAAATAATTACAGAATAAATGGGTTTACAAGTTGAAGGAAGAATATGGAGGCAAAAAGAGGTACAAGGATAGACTTGTTGTAAAGGGGTTTGCACAAAATAAAGGTATAGATCGATATTGTCTCCTGTTGCTAAAATGGCTTCAATTAGGACTATTTTAAGTCTTGTGGAAATAGAAGATTTTCATATTCAACAGTTAGATGTAAAAATAGCTTTTCTCCATGGGGATTTGGAGGAAGATATTTATATGCAGCAGCCACAAGGGTATGAGGTCAAAGGGAAGGATAATTTGGTATACAGGTTGAAGAAGAGCTTGTATGGCCTAAATAAAGCTCCAAAGAAGTGGTATTTGAAGTTTGACAGGTTTATGACAGAACAAGGTTATAGTAGATGTCATTTTGATCATTGTGTTTATTTTAAAAAGATAGAAAATTGAAGCTATATTATCTTGCTATTGTATGTAGATGACATGCTTATTGTAGGGTCTAATATGCAGGATATAAATGTTCTCAAGAATAAATTTTCTAATTCATTTGTGATGAAGGATTTGGGTGCTGCAAATAAAATCCTTGGTATGATAATAACAAGAGACAAGAAAAATCGCAAATTGACATTGTCTCGGGGTGAGTACATAGAGAAGGTGTTGGAGAGGTTTAGAATGCAAAATGAAAAACCAATTAGTACACCTTTGACCATCCATTTCAAATTAACTAAGGAACTGTGTCCCAATACACAGAAGGAGATAAAATACATGTCCAGGGTACCTTATTCATCAGTAGTTTCTAGTTTGATATATGCGATGGTTTGCACAAGACCAGATATTGCACATGTAGTGGGAGTTGTGAGAAGGTATATGAACAATCCAGGTAAAGAACATTGGGAGGAATTAAAGTGGATTCTCAGGTATTTGAGAGGTATTGCTACTCATGCATTATGTTTTGGAGGTTCAAACACTTTTCTACGGGGATATTTTGATTCATATATGGAAGGTGATAAAGATAGTAGGAGGAGAACCATAGGGTATGTTTTTACTATAGGTGGAATAACAATAAGTTGGATTTCAAAATTTCAAAAGGTTGTTGCACTTTCAACAACAAAGGCATAGTATGTTTCTATTACAGGTGAATCCTTTTGCGGACAAGAGGATTCCCTCTTGGTCTCTAGACCCCTAAGACCAAGACAGAAAAGGTGTTATCATTGGTCACTGACATCCTTTTAGATCTAATTAAGATAATACATGAAGAGGAAGAAGAAAAGTGTACCTTGTTAACGGCATTTGTCCTTGCACAGTCCAAGTTGAGATTCAATCTTAAGATCCTCGATAGGTCATGTATAAAAAACAAAGATACAACAAGCTTCCTATTCTACTGCGATTAGCTCAAATATAGATCTATCTACTAGATACAAGTTCATGTGGAACAAACACAAACTTGAAAGAAATAGGCCAAGCATATATGTATATTAATGAGAACAAATGAACAGTACTTACAGACCAAATTTGATGAAGGTGCAACAGATTCTTCCAGCTCTCTTTGTCCAGACCCTTTGCTCAAGTAATCTAGATTGATTATTCTTCGATGGTATCTCACTTATGAGATCATAATTTTGGTATAATTCTCAATCTCCATATATCCTTTCACCATGAGGAGGCCTCCTTATATTATCTTGGAGAGGCCTAACCACATAAGAGATCTTTTGGATAAGTTGAGGATTCCTCTCCTTCAATTTTGGATCTCTCCTAATATCATGCCTTGACCTCAGATTTGAATCCAATCACTTTCATATATTGAGGGGATTCTTCCCTGATTTCCCTCAACAAACCAAATTTTTCCCTATTGGCACAGGGGCAGACCCAGGGTTCAGCTCCAAGGGCACACCAACAAGCCCTAGCTACTAGCCCTTTCAGCAGGACCTGCGAAGTAGATGCACCTAGTTGAAGACCATACAGTACCAGAATGCTCTCTCTCTCAACACTTCTCTCACCCTTAATACAATATTCTCCTAAGGAACTGTAATCAATAACAAGGCTCAACTATAGTACCAACCCAACCTAGGTCCTCTCGACCTCTATTTATACATTATAGTCCCTTACCAACAGCCTTAGGCCGAAACCTAGGTGTCAAAACCCTAATTACCAAAAACCTAGGTGTCTAAAACCCTAGTTCAACTTGACTCGCTTTTTCTGGGCTTCGCCAACCTGTCTTTCCTTCCTTCTCGTGCGGTGCTCCAAAGCATACAATGGTGGTTTTTTCCACTTCCTGATTCGTTCTCGGTCCATCTTCCTTGCTGATCTTTCATCCTCGATCTCCTCATCCAACGGCTTTCTTTCCTGCACTTCGCTCCATCTTTTCTATTCTTTTTCTCACTTCGACCCAGTGACAGTCATTGTGTCTCCCGCGAAGCTCGCTTTTCACCTTTTCTTCCTTGTTCTTTGCTTCCTTCCATAAACAAGGGCCAATAGGCCCCCAAAACTCACCTGTGACTCGTCCCGAGGCACTTGAGCTCTGATCCTCTTGTTTTACTTTGACTTTAGACTACACAGTGTAGCCCTTGTTTTTTGCTTTATGCCTCCTTTCCATCCTTGTGCAGACTGTCTTTTCTATGTCTGGTACCTAGTTTCAACTGCACCTGGTACCTGGACCCTTTTCTTCTTTATTCTACTGAGAGCTGTGAGGCAATTGGTTGTCGTAGTACAACTTTAGTCAACTCCCATTCACCAAGCCTTCCTTCCAGTCTCCTTTCAATGTCTTCATCTGTGCAACTCCTCCTTCTGTGACATAGGCAATCTCATATGGTCCAAGCCAATGCATTTTGAACTTCCCAGGGTGTTTATTAAACTTATTGTTGTATACCAGTACTAAATCAACTTGCTTTAATACATTTTTCTTGATATGCTTATAGTGGTAAGCCTTTTCTTGTTCCTTCTGAACTTATTGATGGAAGCCTGCAATGAATCTATCTTCTTCTAGTTCGACTAAATGTGTTATCCTCTCATGAACAACGCCAGTATCATCCATGTGTGTAAATGAAACAATTCTTAAGCTCGGTACCAAGTACTCCATTGGGACAACAACTTCAAGAACATAAACCAACTTGAAAGGGGTCTGTGTTGTTAATTTCTTGCAAGTGGTTCTGTAAGCCCAGAGTACTGCTGCTACTCTTAAATCCCAGTCATCCCTATTCACACTGCAAATTTTTTTCAATGTTGTCTCCAATATCTTGTTGAATGCTTCAACCATTCTGTTTGCTTATGGATGGTAAGGTGTACTCTTTTGATGGTGGACTGCAAACTCTCCAGCCAGGGATTCAACTGTCTTATTGATGAAATGTGTACCTTGATCACTCATAAGGACCTTAGGGCATCCAAACCTGGTTATTATGTCATAAAATATAAAATGAACAGTTGTAGCTGCACTACAGTCTTTGACTTCTCTTGCTTCGGCCCATCTAGTCAGGTATTATGTCACAGTGATAATATACCTTGCTCTTGTGTGCTTCCCTGGTGGGTTTATAGGTCCCACGAAATTAATGGCCCATTTTTCAAATGCCTGCAGGGTCATATGAGGTGCTAATGGCATCTCATCTCATCAAGATGGATTTCCAACTCACCGACATACGTCTCATGCTCTGGTATATTCTTTAGCATCTCTGTGTAACATAGGCCACCAAAGGCCAGCTCGCAGAACCTTCTGCATAGTTTCTTTCCCTGTGTAATGTCCTCTCGTAATGCCTTCATGAGATTCTTCGAGGATCATAGGGTGCTCTGCCTCCATCACACATCTTCTGTGTGTCTCGTCAGGTCCCATTTTATATAGTTGACCAGCTATCAGTGAAAAATCTGCAGCGCACACCACTAGCTGTTTTTTCTGGGAGATTGTATACTCACTCAGAGCCATTCATGTTGATCGGAACTAGACTATGTCTATGAAGTGGTCATCAATATTTCTAATGGAGAGCAGTTGTGCATCCGGTAATGTATCCTCCAGACTGGTAGGTTCTTCTCCATGTTCCAACCTCGACAGGTGGTCTGGGCCTTTGTTCATTTTTCCTAGCTTAACTATGATCTCAAAATCATACTCCTAAAATAGTAGAAGCCATCTGCAGATTGCCCCCCCCCAACACTGGCTTGTTGACTAGGTACTTCAGTACGAAGTGATTAGTAAACATTTTAAAGTGTCCTCCCAACAAGTAGTGGCAAAATCTCTGCAATGCATACACCATGGCTAGTCCCTCTCTCTCTATAGTGGTGTAATTAACTTCAGTTGTGGACAACTTCCTGCTGACAAATTCTAATGGTTGATCAATGTCCCATTCTCCAGGTTGTGCTAGTACTGCTCCTAATGCAATGGAGAATGCATCAACATGCACTTGAAATTCCTTGTTCCAGTCTAGAAAGACTAGAATAGGTGCAGTTACCATCTTTTGTTTCAGTGTGTCGAAGCTCTACTGGCATTCTTCTGTCCAACCGAACTGACAGTCTTTCTTTAATAACTTCTCCAATGGTGCATTAATCTGAGCATATCCTTTGATAAATTTCCTTTAATAGCCAGTATGTCCTATCATAGTGCGCAGTTTTTTGACTGAAGTAGGTTGTGGAAAATCAAGTATAATTGCAATCTTGGATGGATCCACCAACAATCCTTGCTTGCATACAATATGTCCTAATAATACTCCAAATGGTGAGAAGAAGATGCACTTCTTCAAATTTAAATCAATTTGACACTACCTGCATTTATCCAGCATTAGCCTTAGACATTCAATATGATTTTTCAACAAACTAAAAACAGTCCAGTCATCAAAGTATGCTTCTAAAACTTTATGCAAAAATTCTTTGAATGCTTCGACCACCACCCTGGAAAAGATGGTTGGGGAATTCTTCAATACAAATGGAATTACTATATATTGGTAGGATACCCACTCTGTATCAAACGTATTCTTATGGTGGTCCTCCTTAGCGATGCGGATCTGATGGTATCCTGAAAATCCATTTGTAAAAGAGTATACTTCTTGGCCTCCCACGTTATCCAACACTTTGTCCGTGAATGGTGTAGGGAAAGGATCATGTAGACAAGAATTATTCAACTTCTTGAGATCTATGCAAATCCTGATCTCACCTGTCTTCTTATCTTGCATTAACATGGGGCTAATCCACTCCGACTCCTCGACAGGTTCAATAATCCTTGCTTCCAGCATTCTGTCGAGCTCAATCTTCACTTTTTCCTTATATTTAGGGTTCAATCTGTAGGGTCTTTGCTTGATTGGGTTCACATATGGTTTCAAAGTTATTCTCATCTATCCCATAGGTCCTTTGATTCCCTTCATATCAATGAACTTGGTTAGGAACAAGTCCTGATACTCGTGCAATAATTCTGTGATTCTATCAGTGGTAGAAGCGTCCCAGTAATCTCCGATATTGGCAAGATTTAGTGTCTCCTATGTCCCGATATTGACTTTCTTTATCTTTATCGGTTGTCCAATGAATGGAAGTTCAACTCCTAATCCTTCCACATCTCTCCAGCCTTTTGTTTTTGCGATATTCACCTTCCTTGGATCATCGTCTTTATCGACATTAATGTTGTAGCAGATCTGCAGTTTCTAGAGGGGCGCAGTCCATTCATCCTATTCTTGCTCCAAAGGGAGGCTAGATGCCTCCTTAAATACTTTTTGCCTCACCATCTGTAGTGCTTGATCTATTGAAGGAAATTCACATTCAATTATAAAGGTGGTTATAAAATTCTGGATCATACCTTCCCATTCTGAAGTGACGAGGCACAACTCTGCTTGAAGGTACCAGTTAATCGGGGTGGTATCCAGCGTATTGATGAATCTGTGTACCCATTTTTCTCTAGGCATGTCACTCCAGGCCTCTTCTCAGCTTCGTACTTGTTCCTTTGGGCAGCTTTGACCTATGTACCTTGCTTCGTAGCTTCCTACTTGTGTTGAAAACCGCATTGTCATCAAAGTTCAACATTGTGTCCAGTATGTGATGTTTCCCTTGTGCGTTCCCCACCATATTGATGGCATGGCCTTCATGTCCTCATCCATTTCCAACAGCCTCTGTTGTGTTGGTACACTTGTCTCAAATTCTAATAAAAATTTCTCTAAGGGGTTCATCCCATCAAATGTGGGTATATTACTCACTATTGTGCCAATCCAGCGAACTTCTCTGGTTAGCCTAGCACATCTTCTTGTAGATACTTCATGCATATGGTTCTTCTAGTTCTCCAGCACTTCTTATAAGTTGGATGAACATGTGTTGTCACTTCACCAACTTAGATTCCCATCAGCTGTAGGGTTGATATAATCCTATTGTCTGGTTGTTAATTTGTAGATGTTTTCCAGTTCAAATGCGTGGTCTTCTTCTCTGATAGGATCTGTATATCGGGGACCCTCATCTGGATCTAAAGGTGCAATGGACCTAAAGCCAACTTTCTCAAATATCATGCGTCTTTTCTTTAGATCAACAACAGTAGAATTGTCAAAGGCCCAATCAATTCCTAACAATGCGGGGTAAGGGAAGCTATCATAAAAAATTTCAATTACCTCAAAATCTAAAAAGGTTCTTACTCCATCAATGTCCACTGGGATATGCTATAATCATCCAAATGGGCTGACAGCTTGCTGATTAGCCATGCGAAGCCTGATAGGGGAATATATCATCTTGGTTTTTCCCATCAGTGCCCAAGTCTTCTTGGTCATGACGTTGACCTCCGACCCTAAGTCGAGGACCACATAGTCTATCTCATACTCTCCTATCTGAGAATTCAAGTGTAATTCTTTATTTGTCCTCCTTTTTCCAATTTGGGCACTGCCCTATTTAGTAAGGGGTCTATATTTCCTATCTCGTACTGCTTGATTAAATCTTGTAATTCTTGTACAATGCCTTTATCTTGAATTAACTTAACACAAGACTTGTACAAAAATTCCATGAGCTTGCTTAGCTCTTTCCCTTCTGTTGGCGATGCAGATGGATCAAACACTTAAGGCATGCCATATTCTTTGATCTCTGGTTGTTTCTTTGATGAAGATCCTTGAACTCTTCTAAAATATTTTATTGCCTCCTCGAATATCGGTCTTTCTTTCTGAGCATCAAACATCAGGGTCTTTTCTGTATCTTTCCTGACTCCATGGTTAGTTTCAATCCTTCCTTGGGCTTCTCTATCTTCTCCTATAGCAGTGCCTCCTCGAGTGATAACAATGACTCTAGGGTATTCTCCACGAGGTTCAAAAAATATTAGTTGTACTTGTGGGTTCTATTGAGGTCCTTGTCTCTCCTGAAGTTTAGTCATCAGCACAGGGAATTCCTCTATGACATGCTCAAATGAGTTACAGTAACTACAGTTTGTACAAGGATTCGGACAATCCCTTGCTAAATGTCCTAGCTGCACATAGTTGTAACAGATTATTTGTCCTCGACCTCAGCCCATACCTCCTCCTCCTCCTCTTCCTCTGTACCCACTGCGAGAATTGAAGTTTCCTCTCCCCGGAGAGTTTTACTATGGAGTGTTTCCTTCTTGTTGTGCTTCGCCTTGAATCTTGTATATGTCTCTCGACCTTTCATGCATAATATCATAAGCTCTACAATATCAATCATCATGCCCCACTGATTTGCAGAATGTACAATATAAGTTTTTGGGAGTCTGAACATACTTATGCATGTAGTAGCACCCACCTGGGCAATGTCTATTTCTACATACATCGCACCAGGGTAGGTTAACTTGTTTCAAGGGGCTCGACGCCCCTAAGGCCAGGTACTCATGAAATAAGGGACAATGTTCCTTATCATGGCCTTCAGATCTGCATATTACACACTAGATATCTTCCATTTTGTCTTTTCCCATATCCTTCTTCATAACCTCGACCTGTAATTAAAGACAAACTAGTTAGCTAGCTCATGATCTGGCTAATGCCTGAGCTAGATTCTCCCATCGATGTTGATTAAAGATTCATGGAGATCTCCAAAGCTTATGCCTACGATGAAATCTTATGTTTCATTAGAGGGACTCTTATGTGTGGTAACAATGCAACAATGAACCATTCTTTGTTTTTTTCATCGAGGATTTGAAAAGTTAACCGGCCTGTCAGGGTCTTGAATCTCTGGTCGAACTCCCAAATAGGTTCTTCTACCCTTTGTTTAATCTCTTTTAGTTCTATAATACATTGTGACTCCGACTTAGGTTTCTTAAATTCTGCAATCAGTGCATTCTTGATCTCATTCAGGGGCTTAGGATGTGCCAATCCTTGGAGAATTTTCATGTACCAACTCAGTGTGTGGTCCCTTAGCATAGTGTTGAACTGGGTTCTCTTGATGGCTTCATCAGTGATACTTTTAATATTCCATATGGCTTCACACAAAAACCATTGATGATCTGGATCTTCAGATCCATTTCCTCTAAAGATAGGGAGTCTCATTTCGTCTTCCATAGAGCTGACTAGGGTTCTTGTCTGCGTAGATGTTGGGCTACTAGTAACAGTATTCTGAAGATTCTGGGGGTTTTGACTATTCTAACAACTAAGTATTGTTGGGACAACAAGAGGATTAACGTTACTTACTTCAGTAGTCCACGCAGCTCTTGAGTTTTCTGGCTCACTTTGGTGCAATTCTTCAGCTTCCCCTTCTTCTGTTCTGGTGGGCTCTGGATGCTCTTCGTCAGTTAGATCTACCTCTTCTCTACTGTAGAAACCCTCTTCTCCGTAGTTTTTCTTAAACAAGTTCTCAAGGTGAACCCCTGGGAATACTTTTCCACTACGCGTATGTCCTACTTCTGTGTCATTGTCGCTATCCGAGATCTTGAACATTATCCTTTTCTATTTCGACCAATCTACTCTATCCTCAAGATGTGATTTTCATGCAAGAGCATCTTGATTCTTAGCTTTAGAAAGTGCAAATATTTTCCTTTGGGTCCTTTGAAAAAGTATCTCTCAGCTTGGCTATACGATTTTGTTATGTCAACAGAAAAATCAGTGATATACCCTCCAATGGTACTATCAAACCAATGATCAACTGCTATGGATACTGCATTGTCAGTTCTCTTGACCCTCTAGATCAATGTCAGTGTCCAAACCATAGGAGGTCTAGATCTGATCTCAAACTATGTGTCAGCTAACCTAGCCAGTCACCCGTGTAGCTCCTAATGGATTCCTCCAAAGAATATCTCATGAACATCAGTGAAGATGTATCTTTTTAGCCAATATTCAGTACTCAGTTTAGGGTTCTTGTTCTAGGCTTCAGTGAAGTCCTTCTCTTGATCCTCTATCCACTTTTGGATCTCTATCTTTGATGGGAACCACCTTGACATTCCCTTAAAAAGATTCATGTCCCGACAACGGAACCATTTGTTGGCACAGGGGTAGAACTAGGGTTCAACTCCAAGGGCGCACCAACAAGCCCTAGCTACTGGCCCTTTCATCAGCACCTGTGAAGTAGATGCAGTCTCACCCGAAGAATCTATGAGGGGGTTGCAGGACAGAGATGTCTACAACTAGGGGAATATCAAGTGGTTCTTATTACAACAATAACACAACATGCATATATCATTCAACTAGCTAGATCTATCCTTCACAACTATAGATCTGATCTAATACAATAATGCAAATAACAATATAACAATGACAGATCTCAAAGCATCAATCACACACACAACAACAGATGTACGTGGTTCACCCCCTCTCTAGGGATACATCCACAAAATTGTGCTTATGATATATTAAGATAAATATTACAGTTTTGATTTGTGCTCTTGGCCTGTAGATCCTTTCTCTCCTTCTCTCTTTCTCTCTTTCTCTCCCCCTTCCTGCGCACCTAGCTGTAGGAATTGATCTTCACACCCAGCTGAAGACCTTACAGTACCATAATTCTCTCTCTCTCAACACTTCTCTCACCCTTAATACAATATTCTCCTAAGGAATAGTAATCAGTAACAAGGATCAACTATAGTACTGACCCGACCTAGATCCTCTCAACCTCTATTTATACATTATAGTCCCTTATCGATAGCCTTAGGCCGAAACCTAGCTGTCAAAACCCTAATTACCAAAACCCTAGGTCAACTTGACCCGCTTTTTCTAGGCTTCACCAACCTCTCTTTCCTTCCTTCTTGTGAGATGCTCCAAAGCATCCAATTGTGGATTTTTCCACTTCCTAAGTCATCCTCGGTCCATCTTCCTTGTTGATATGTCATCCTTGATCTCCTCATCCAACGAATTTTTTTTCTGCACTTCGATCCATTGTTTCTGTTCTTTTTCTCACTTCGACCCAGTGACAGTCACTGTGTCTCCCGCGAAGTTTGCTTTTTACCTTTTCTTCCTCGTTCTTCGCTTCCTTCCATAACCAAGGGACAACACACTCAAAAAGGACCAACGCTCCCTCAAAAGGGGCACAAATCATTGGAATTCTCCCCTAGAAGAGGGTACAGAGTGCCAGCGATCCCTGACAGTATGTAGGGGAGCAATCCCTTCCTAATTTGACTTTTGAGTGGCTTTTTCCGTGGAAAAAGGCGTGTACTCCTTGTCAATTGATTTATCCTCTTCTAAACCAGTCTTTAAGGTGTCTTAAGTGTCCTTATGATTTCGTTAGAGAGACAACATAGGCAATATAACATTGTTATGTTTGCGACAATTGTGACACTTGCAACCAATATGTGACACTTATGATATTTATAATGACGACACTAGCCATCATTGCAATGAGTGATTTTGATGTGTAACATATTTCCCCCCAAAGTGTGAAGTCAGAAGACGATGATGACTGAAGTACTTTATATAATTTTTTGAGCAAGGGTATGGACGTAGAGAGACTGGAAAAAGTTGCACAAAACCATCAAAAAAATATTATGACATGTTTAAAACCCAAGGCAGGCATACCTATGGTTGAGTGATAAAGACTTTTTCAGGTATGGCCACCATAGAATACACTGCGGATCCATAATTATATTGAAAAAAAGGTATATCCACCGAAGATACAATGTGGATATATAATCCTATGACTTGAACTGATCGTAGCCACTAAGAATACACAGTGGATCTATGAGATGACAAGACATAGCCACAACCAATACAAAGTGGATCTATGTTACAGTATATGTGTCAATGTTCAAAGAAACTCTGTCACAACTTGGGAAAAGTACATACAAGATTGATGACTCAACCCAGGGTCTTCTTACCGATCCCTATGTAGTATGAATCTAACCATGTGAATAGATGTCCTGATGTCGAACATGGCAGAAACCACTTGATTATTGGTCAATCAGGTAAACCATTAACAAGCACGAGGGAGATCACCATTGATGTCAATAATTCCCAAGGTACTCTAGTACATTCCAATGAATGTGAATGGATGAGCTGAAGTCAAACATCTGTGGAATCATCCGATCAAAGGTAAATGATGTAAACCTACTTTCGAACATGAGGAGGCTTGCCATTGAGGCATGCAGGTCCCAAAGTACTAACTGGTTTCTAAGTCTAGCTCTTGGATAATGTGTTGAATTCAACAGGAATAGACTCATCAAAGGAGGGCCTTGATGTATCCCCCATCAACGAAGAGAAATAAACACAGAGATGTAATTGGTGGATCAAATGAACATGGACTAATATGGGTGTTGAAATAGGATATTTGTGATGGCTGACTCTTGAAACAGATACTTCCCTTGAACATTGAGGCATAACAACAAAATATTGACATAGACCAAAACTTTATAATGAAATGGATACTATGAATTTATGTCGGGTGACCCAAAGGAGTAAGGAAACTCAAAGGATTGGTTCATTCCAAAGGTTCAGTAGTTTGAAATGCGTGCAAAGATAAAATTATGTGTTCAAGGGAAACTGTAAGGTTACTAGTAAAGTTCTCAAAAACTGCTTGGCTTGCTTCTTTCAATTTTTTCCCCATCCAGATAGAGGAGTACCTCTTTTTGGTTTAAATGAGCTTGAGGAGGGTAACACATGCTCGATATAACTCACCTTCGGTAATTTCCTCTTCCTTTATTTAACAAACTGGAAGAAGGGTTCGATCCCATATGGGCCCTTCAATGTATGATTGTTTAATGAATCCAAAGAAGGTAAACTCAGTTGTTTTTCATATTTAGAGAGTCTGAAAATGACTTAAAGATGACTCAAATGTGGTCCTTTTTCATAATGTTAGTCTTGCGAGGCCGAAAAAGAGATAAATTATCACTTGAAAGATGCCCTTTCAAACACTTTAATGAGTGGGAAAGGAAGCAATATCACTTGGAAATATTTTCATGTTTAGAGAGTCTGAAAAGAGCTTAAAGATGACTCCAAAGGGTTCCTTTTTTGTTTATCCACGTGGGTCCGAAAAATATATAAAATTTTACCCGGTTACATTCTCATGTTTTTGCGAGCATGATAAAGAACAAAGACTAATCTCGGTATGCCCCCAACTTAAAAATCTAGTGGCTTAACTCCAGAATGATCATCAAAGGCTGGAGACATGCCCCCCAAGCTTCAATTCATTCATCGACTATGAGGTTGTCACCAATTTCTGTACTAGATGGAGAAAAAGGATACAGTTGGATGAAATGAAGGTTCAAATATGAGACCTAATGAAAGACTCGACTCAACATCTACGAGATCTGGTGAAAGACTCGACCTGATAGGAGAGGTGACTGTTTCATTTTTTAATGAGTTTGACACATGAAAAGAACTATGCTCAAGGCTTCGGGCTCATTTTTCAATCCCCGTATTTCTGTTTCATTTTTTAAGGATTTTTCTATAGAGAGGTCAAACTATGCTCATGACCTCTGTTTCATTTTTTAACGAGCTTTCTACAAAGAAGAGAAACTATGCTCGTGGCCTCTATTTCATTTTTTAATGAGCTTGCCACAAGGAAGCGAAACGATGCTCGTGAACTTTGTTTCATTTTTTAACGAGCTTTCCACAAAGAAGTGAAACTATGCTCGTGGACTCTTCTTGATCATGACTTCCAAGAGGATAATGCTCTGGAAGAACACCATGTCAAGGGACAAATCTCGGTCATGGCTTCCAAGAGATCTTCACTGGATGGAAGAATAATGCTCTAGAAAGAACACATGTCGAGGGCCGCAATAGGGGTAAGGATATCGGGCTCCAATAGCCCTACCGAAGAGATCACCATGTCAACTACCAGATCCAAATCATTAGAAGTTGAAGTCATGGGAGACAACACCACATAATTGACCTGTGGCAAGGGTGATACCATATGAATATAAGAACCATCTAGGGAGGTCATTTGGTTGATGGTCAAGTCAGGGCCAACAAACGAAAGTTGATCAATAGTTACCATTATTCCATCCTAAGGGAAAGATATCACACAAAAGAGAGTGGAAAAAATAGCTTTCATGGCATAGACATAATCTCGCCCAAGGAGTAAATCGAGATCCAAGGGGTCCTTGACTACCATAACATCAATAAAGACAGTTTTCCCTCCCATAGTTACAGGAAACTAGGGAAGGATCCCTAAAGAGTGATTGGTTCTTCTGTTGAAAGAGAACAGAGTGTGGGTAACCAGCACAAGCTTAGGATAACCCAAATCTTGCCAATCAATAGAGGACAAAATACTAACAGACAAACCTTCATCTATCAACGCATGAGGAACATACCAACCACAAACATGTACTGGAATTTTGAAAGGAATGTGAGAGGGAAGATGAGGCCCAGTTTTCACACCCCAATAAAAAAGGATGGCCTCATTACTTGAAGGGGTTTTTACAGCAGAAGGAGGAATTCCCCCCAGCACGGTAGATCCTGTATCAACAAGAAAAATGTGGGTAGTGTCAGGTTTACTCTCTAGAGGGAGAGTAGGATCGACGGATGGTGGAACTGGATCGACCACTTTGTCACTTTTCAGAGGAGGAGTGGGATTGACTGATGATCTGACTGGAGCAACCACTTTGTCACTCCTCAATGGAGGGGTGGGATCAAATGATGGAGGAACCATATCGACCACTTTGATAGTCTTTGGATGAAGGGTGGGACTAACCAATGATGGGACTGGATCAATCACTTGGGTTTCACTTTTAAAATGAAAAGTGGGGTTGATCAATGATGGAACTGGATCAGCTACTTTGGTGATTGATTCAACCAAGGATGAAACTAGATTGACCACCTGATCAACCGGATTGATCGGGGATGGAACCGGATTGACCATTCCATCAACCAACAAAGAGTTGGGGGAAATATTGCGATAACCAGTTAGAAGTTGAATCTTTTCCAAAAGAGAAGAAGCCTCATCCATGCGAGGACAAAGGTGATAATAATGATCACCTTCACATAACATACAATGGATTTTGACAGTTGTCTTCTTCTTACCAACCTTAACGTCACTAGTTGACAGGGTGTCATCAGAATTTCTAGAAGGGGATGATGACGTAGAGGACCACATTTATAATACTTTGGGAATACCAGGGCAATCCCTTAGAAAGTGATCACCCTTAAAAATAATGCAAGGGAATTTGGGTTTTAGATTCTTCATTTTAATATTATTGACCTCATCAACACTCCCAGTACTATTAACAGCAGCTGGTTGCTTGAATCCAACATCTGATGTAGTTGGAGGCTTGGTCCCTTTATGGTTATTCTTCTTCTCTTTTTGTTTCTTCTTCTTCTTATCAATCTGGCTACTCACTTGAGACATTTCAATAGGAAAAGAAGGATAAATGGAAGGAGACATGATGGGCGAAGAAGGAGAGGTCAACATGAGGTTGATGTGTGGGTGGTGTGCCTACATCTGAAGCACCTGCATTCGAGATCACTGGAGTGGAAAAAAACCATACCGGTAACCCAATTGTGAGACCTGGAAGGCTCAAAGTAGCGATGTAAGGAGGACCAATGTTTCTGTAAGAAGGAAAAATAAAGGGTTCCCCTGGAAAAGGGGTTCTTTCATTGGTCATTCTAGGAACTGATGCCATAAAAATAAAAATCCAACCTAGATTCTACTAGGGAGAACAAATAGAACACGCTAAAAATCTAGTAAGCAAGCAAGAAAACAAAACCTTCTCACAATGAGCACACTAGTTGGTGATGAAATCCAACATCGCGGGAACAAAGTAAGAAGGGGCTGAGATAGAGCGGGTGGAAAAGTTACATTGACGACCTGCTTAACGGACTTACACACTGGTGCAAGCTCCCACACATAATCGTGGGTATACCCTCCAAGGAGCCTGAGTGAGTCTGGCCAACATCGATTCCAGGTACCATGAAGACTTGCCCCTCCACAGTCACCTTATGTAAATACCCTAAATAAATAGGCCACTAAGGTTACCAACTACAATAGTGATGCCTGGGGAAATATTCGACAGTCTGATCCATGTGCAAGGGTAGGGTATCTAGCTCTAAATCAAATTGAAAGGCTTCCACTCATGATTGTGGGTATACCTTCAATCGACCCCCATAATACGCACAATCTCTACACCAAGACCAACAAATAAGGGTGAGTAACTCTGTTCGTCTCAATACGACCTCAGGTTTGACCCTTGTGTGAGAAGGGCTTCCTAGGACAAAATGTAGCAATTGGATTTCACCTCTCCCTAAAAAAAGATTCTATGTTTGTTTGTAGCTTTGGAAAGTTATCTTTCACACCTATTCCAAATCCCTACAACTAATCTAATGTAGGATTGCTACCAGAAAAAGTAAAAATGTCTAATCAATTTTAGTGTAGCACTTGATTTTTAAGGCTGTTGTTACTCAAAAGGAAAATGGCATGGACAATATGGTGTTTTGACCGACTCGAAAGTTATGAAAAGAGATGAAGATGCAATCTTTTCTTTTCTATGAAAGATATGCTACGAGAAGGAGAAAACATTCATCATTACAGATGCACAATGTCCCAAAATGTCAAAAAACATGCAATTTCGCTACTTCAAACGCAAGCATTCAAGGAAGACAATAAAATGCAGAGAAGAATCAAAGAAAATATAGAGAGAAAGAGAAACCACTCAAAACTAATTTCTTGGGAAAATGACCCCAAATATCAAAAGGAAAAGTACAAAAGACCTTTGAATCTCCTTACAAAAGTTTTCACTCAGTCAGATAAATGAGAAGAAAACGACAAATTGACTCTAAATCGTCAAAGACAAAGAGTGACTTGAAGGTAAGGAAGAAAAATGTCAACATTCCAAACAAAAGGTGATCAATTCTTAGAAAACAGAGTGTTGAAGGCCAAATCAAGGATGTATTGAGATGATAAGACTCTGAGCAAGTGCCAAAAACAAAAAAATGAGCCTTAGAGAAGGAAAGCCTACAGGATTTTGCACAGAAAAGGGGCAACACTCTAGTGTAAGGGGCACCAGAGCGTTCCAATGCCCTGTGTAAGACCGGTAGGGAGCACCAGCGCTCTGGTAGCAAGGGTAGGGGGACCGCTGGCCTCTAAAAAATTAGAAAAAATGCCCAGAAAGTAAAAAAATCAAGCAAACTCAATCAATCAACTTGAAGGTGATGAAATAAAGAGCCAATCAATCAGATATAAGAATCAAAGATAGTATGGAGAAGGCCAATAAGTGGGCAAAGTGCCAAAACAAGATCTAGGAAAGGAATCACAGATCAGAGCTCCTCCCTAGTGGATTTGCCAATTTCTGTTACAAGTGAATCCTCTTGCAGACAAGTGGATTCCCTCTTGGTATCTATACCCCTAAGACCAAGATAGAAAAGGTGCTATCATTGGTCACTGACATCCTTTTAGATATAATTAAGCTAATACATGAAGAGGAATAAGAAAAGTGTACCTTGTTAACGGAGTTTGTCCTCGCAAAATCCAAGTTGAGCTTCAATCCTAAGCTCCTCGATAGGTCCTGTAGAACAAACAAAGATACAACAAGCTTCCTATTCTACTGATATTAGCTCAAATATAGATCTATCTACTAGAGAAAATTTCATGTGGAACAAACACAAACTTGAAATAAACAGGCCAAGCATATATGTATATTAATGAGAACAAATGAAGAGTACTTATAGACCAAATTTGATGAAGGTGCAGCATCTTCTTCCAGCTCTCTTTGTCCATCCCCTTTGCTCAAGTAATCTAGACTGATTATGCTTCGATGGTATCTCACTTATGAGATCATAAGTTTGGTATAATTCTCAATCTCCATATACCCTTTCACCATGAGGAGGCCTCCTTATATAGGCTTGGAGAGGCCTAACCACTTGAGAGATATTTGGGATAACTTGAGGATTCCTCTCCTTCAGTTGTGGATCTCTCCTAAGATCATGCCTTGACCTCAGATTCGAATCCAATCACTTTCATATATTGAGGGGATTCTTCCCTGATTTCCCTCAATAGACCAAATTTCGCCCAAAAAGGACCAACTCTCCCTCAAAAGGGGCACAGAGCATTGGAATGTTCCCCCAGAAGAGGGTACAGAGCGCCAGCACTCCCTGACAGTATGTAGGGGAGCGCTCCCTTCCAAATTTGACTTTTGAGTGGATTTTTCAGTGGCAAAAGGCTTGTACTCCTTGTCAATTGATTTCTCCTCTTCATAACTAGTCTTTGAGGTGTCTTAAGTGTCCTTATGATGTCATTAGAGAGACGACATAGGCAAGATAACAGTGTGATGTTTGTGACACTTGCGACCAATATGAAACACTTGCGATATTTATAATGATGACACTAGACATCATTGCAATGAGTGATTTTGATGTGTAACAAGACCAGATATTGCACATGCAGTGGGAGTTGTGAGCAGGTATATGAACAATTCAGGTAAACACCATTGGGAGGAAGTAAAGTGGATTCTCAGGTATTTGAGAGGTATTGATACTCATGCATTATGTTTTGGAGGTTCAAACACTTTTCTACATGGATATGTTGATTCATATATGGAAGGTGATAAAGATAACAGGAGGAGCACCACAGGGTATGTTTTTACTATAGGTGGAACAACAATAAGTTGGATTTCAAAATTTCAAAAGGTTGTTTCACTTTCAACAACAAAGGCATAGTATGTTGTTGCTACAAAGGCTAGTAAAGATTGATTTGGTTACAAAGGTTTATGGAGGAATTGGGAAAGACGAAAGAGAATAGAAGGTTGTACTATGACAATGAGAGTGTCATTCATTTTGAAAAGAACTCAGCCTTAAACTTGAATACTAAGCATATATAGCTCAGATACCATTTCATACGATCCATCTTGGAAGATGGACATTTGAAGTTGGAAAAGATACACACTAGCCAGAATCCTGTAGACATGTTAACAAAGGGAGTAACCAAGGAGAAACTGAGTTCCTTCTTAGTTTCAGTTGATCTTCAAGCATGAAGGTGAAGATGAGAAATTATATAGGTCCAATAAGTATCATAGTCCAACAAATACAACATCGATGAAGTTGTTGAGATTAGTCTCCAAGTGGGAGATTGTTGGTTGTGGACCTGATTATCTTCCTAATTTAGAAGTCTTTGTTTTTAGCCTTGTTTATACCCCATGAAGACTTTACATGACAGAAGAATGTACACTCTTCCATGCAGGGGAGTGCAAGGGGAGTTTTCCCCTCCTGAGAGGTCGGGGGCAAGCGGGCGCCCACAGGGATTTAAGGGTGAAGCCCCCGAAGGAACAATTTCCTTTAAATGTATATTGTAATTTCATAGTAAATCTGGACTGTTCATTATAAGGTCACAGATACGATGGTAGAAGTTATGTTAGGGATTTTTTCCCTATAAGGGAACCCTCTTTTATGAGGGAAATGTATTTCGGTTATGTATCATTGCAAATATTGTATTCTAAGAGAAGAGACTGTGAGAGAAAGAAAAGGTAGTTACAGCGGGTGTGCTTTAGGTTGTATCCCTTCATTTGCTGGATAATAATAAAGGAAGGACATGGAAATTTCTTTGGTGGATGTAGCCCACACTAGGTGAACCATATATATTTGTGTCTATATTGTATTGTGTATCTTCTATGTTTTTTCTCCACATTTGTTTTATTTTATTTCTTTGTGATCTTATTTTTCTAACATAGTATGAGCATAGAAAAAAAATGATTTGAACCATAATACAAAATTGAACCAACATGCATAACTTATTGAGAAATTTTCTCACCAATTGCCTGGTTTTCAAGCAAAAATCATGTCCAATTGCGCCAGTAAACCAGTTTTCACAACTGGAATTATTTTTATCTTTACTATTTTTTTTATTCATTTATTCTTCTATCCTATCCTACTTTGCTTGAAAAAGAAAACATCTTTCAAGTATAGTAATATTTCCAATGGAGCCATGTGCATAACAAGATTAAATATAAACTCATATTCATGTTTGAAAGATATACTTTTATAGATACCAGAATATAAGAAACCAACTACTTTGATTGATATGATGTCAAGAATTGTTGAAGAGTTAAGGAATGTTGTGAACTAATAGGTTCTTAGAACCATAATTCAATGTAGTTATGATGCCCTTGGTTTACTTGTTCATTACCACTTCTTTGTATGTCCTCCTTCATGCCATGTAGATCTTATACTATTTGTTGATTGGTCTCTTGAATGCATAGAGGATATGGTGTTGTGATAAATCTTATCCTATGGACAAGCTAAGATACCCTTTGGACCAAGACCCCTATCTTTGGTCCAAATACAGAAGTAAACAAGTGGCTCAATCAATCAAGCAAGAGAGAAGATGAATATGGAATACCTTGTTGTGATGTTTTTCCTCACTATTTCAATCCATAGGCTTGATCTCCAAGATCCTCAATGCAACTTATATCCTGCAAAGACTAGCGAAGGAACTCTTCCTCCTACTCTAGATAATTCGACAAAGTAGATCTATCTATGAATACTGAAACAACAATAGACAAGAAAATGTAGACCACATGAACTTAAAGGGAATAGGAAAAGTCAATATTAATTTGAAAGTCAAAGAAGGTACTTACAAAGAATGATTGATGATGTAGTCACTCCTCCAATCTCTCCTCGTCCATCCCTTGAATGAATCTTGACATCAACATGTTGATGCTTCCTCCAGAATCAAAGGTTTGATACTTCTAATATTCCCCCCTTCACCTTGGAAATACCTTCAATATATATGCTTGAGAGGTACAACCACCATGAGAAAATGAATGATATGGTTGATGATATGACTCCTTAAGTTGGGATTATATCCTAGGATAGAGCCCATAGGGTTGGATTCTACCACAAAAACCTCATCCAAGTTGAACCTCACCCTTATAAAGAGGTGGAAAATACCCCATTTTCCTATAACACGATTGGTGCCCCCCCTAGTGAGAGACAAAGCACCATGTTTCCCCCTTAAAAATGCCAGAGGAGTGATAGTTCTCCCCCAGTATGGGTAGGGGAGTTCCACTCTTCTAAAAAGCCCAAAATTGGTCGAAATTTCTAAGAAAAAGGTGTGTTTATGATGTCAGATGATGGGGATTCATTTTCCAACATGACTTAGGGATTGTGACAACTATTTTCATGGTGTCAATGGGTTGTGACACTCAACAAATTGAATGTGACACTAGGTAAGGTGCATACATCACTTTGCAACACTTGTGACACTTAGGGTGTGACACTTAAGTGTGACATTTTGGCGTGTAATCGATTCCCCCTAAAGTGTGAGGTTAGAAGAGAAAGCAATGGATGAAACACTATAATTTCTTCAATGAAAGGGTGTTGGAGTAGGATAATGTGGAAAAAGTTGCAAACAATCATCAGTCAATATACAAGTATGTTCCATTTCTGAGGCAGACATACCTATTCTCATAATACAAGATGACTCAAAGCATGGCCATTGATAAATACATTGTGGATCCATGAGAATACTAACTAAGGATATGGACACCAAAGATAAAATGTGGATCCATACCTCCATGAAATGAGCTGATTGCATCAATGAAAAATTAACAGTGGAGCTATAATATGACAAAACATTGCCATGGATCAATACAATGTGGATCTATGTGAAAATCAATATATATATATATATATATATATATATATATATATATATATATATATTAGTAATATTTCCAGCATGGTGATTGTACTGAAATATTTTACATGCTAAAATGATCTCCATCGTAGCCTGGGAAAATCACATAACAAAGTGAGAACCCAACCTAGGGTCTTCATCCCGATCCTGATGTGGTACAAATATATCCATGTGAATAGATTATTTGATTTCGAACATGGTAGAAACCACTTGATTATCGGTCATTGAGGTAAACCGTTAACAAGTGTGAGGAAAATCACCAATGATGAAAATGACTCCCAAGGTACCCTAGTACATTCCATTGAATGTCAATAAATGAGTTGAGTTCGAACATTCATGGAATCATCTAATCAGAGGTCAATTATGTAAACCTAATGTCAGAAACGAGGCCTACCATTAAGGCATGCAGGTCTGAAGGTACTAATTGGTTTCTAAGTCTAATTCCTAGATAATTTGTTGAAGTCAACATGAAAATACTCGTCGAAGGAGGGTCATGATGTATCCCCCATCATTGACAAGAAAATGACATAGGAAAGTGATGTGAGATGGTGAATCGAATGAGTATGGAATGAAATAGGAAATTGAAACTTCTAATACGGCAGATGGATGGTTTGAAGTGAAACTTACCTTGAACATAATGAGGCACAAAAAGTGACTTGGTAGCATTCACTCGACGAGTACCAAGAACATAATGTGATGGAAATAAGAGAACTCTTCAACTGGAACGAAAAAGTATGATGACACATGGAATTGGTATGACTTAGAGACAAGCATATTACCTAAGTGCAAGAAGAGACGCAAATAGGTGCCATGTTCAAGGGAGACAATAGCTTCCATAAAGGATTCCAAAACAATTGACCCACTTCCTTCAACTTTTCCCCCGTCGTGATTGATGAGTACCCATTTATTTTTTAACGAGCTTGAGGAGGGTAACAGATGCTCAGTATAGCTCATCCTTCGGATGAGTCCCTCAACATATGTTTAATGAACCTAAGGAAGGAGGGGTTCGGTCCTGTATGGGTCTTGGATATTGGACTCACAAAGGTCCTTCAATGCATAATTTTACAATCCCAAAGAAGGTAAACTCAGTTGTTTTTCACATTTAGAGAGTTTGAAAAGTACTTAAATATGACTCCATGGATGAATTGTTCGTAAATTTAGTCTCCCAAGCCCGAAAAAATTGTAAAACTATAGAGGGGATAAATATTCTAATCATGCTTGATTAGAGTATTCCTTTTTCATAATTAGTCTCATGAGGCTGAAAAAGAGATAAAATACCACTCAAAAGACACCCTTTAAAACCTTTTAATGAGTGTGAAAGGAAACAATATCACTCAACAATCTTTTCATGTTTACGAAGTTTGAAAAGAGCTTAAAGGAAACTCCAAAGAGTTCCTTATTCGTATAGATTTTATGAGTCCGAAAAAGAGATAAAACTATACTCAATAACCTATTCTCATGGATCAAAGAGAACGAGAAAGAAAAAATACTAATCTCGGTAACCTATTCTCATGTATTTACAAGAACAAGAAAGAATAAAGACTAATCTCATTCTAGAAAAAACTACTACACTATGATGGGAATGACCCCCAAATGAGGATCATTCCTAGTAGTGTGTTTCTCTAGAGGTATTTTTCCCCTAGCTTGCATGATAGAATCTAGTGGCTTCACTCCAACATGATGTTCAGAGGTTGTAGACTTTCCCCCAAAGCGTCATTTACTACGGTGACTCTTCTTCTTTCCTCATTTAGGCGTCTGGTTACTAATACAAACATTTTCACTAGGCAAAGTAAAAGAATGTTCAAGTATTCGATCTAGAGTGAGACTCGATTCAAATGGAGGGGGCATGTTTAATTTTTAACAAGATTGATAGAGACAATGAACTATGCTCGTAAGCATATGTTTCATTCTTTAATGAGCTTGGCACAGAAAAATAACTATGCTCATCGAGACCAGGTACTACCAAAGGATCAGATAATTCTAAGTATTGTTGCACCTGAGTCAAAATCATATTTAACTTTGAAACCTATGGGGTGGTAGGATCAGGAAAAGGAAAAACCCCCATGAGTGAGGAATCCCTAAGGAGACCTACTCCTACACTCTCAAAACTATTATGTCCTAGAAAAGTGACATTATTCGCTGCAACATTGTGGAGATATGGAGTTGTATAGTCAAGTTGGTCAAAAGTGATAATTTTTCCTTGATGGGAAAATCATAAGATACAAAACACCGAAGATGCAATGGAATTCATCACATAGAACCACCTACGACCAAGTAAAAAATTGTAATACAGGGGTGCATCAACCACTTGGATATCGACTGAAACAATATTATCCTTCAATGTCACAATGACAGATGGCAAGATTCTGTGAGGTTGGAAACCACGTCCATAAAATGCTTTCAAGGTGGTAGGAGACTGGCTAAGTTTGGGAGAACCAAGGGCTCTCCACCAAGGGATCTCCACCAAGAAAAAGACATGACACAGGTGGAGGCTCCCTCATCCAAAAAAGTGTGATGGATTTTCTTTCCACCAACCAAAATTTGAATTTGGAATGCTAAGTGATGGGAGAACATATCCTTAAAATAATATATATTAACGTAATTAGGCTCGACTCCTATGTATCCATAGTTCCAATGGCTGACAACAGGGTTCTACATTGACTTGAACAGTGTCGTAGAAATTCGAGGGTTGACATAGCATGAGGTGATTGTGCTAAATATTCAATGATATTGTATTTTTGGGTAGTGTGGGCATTTGGATTAAATGTCACTTTTGAATTACGCTCTTGGTCGGGTGCAACACTACATCAAAAATTGGTTTCTCAATATGAAGAGGAGTGGAAGATGGAGGAGGAGTGGATGTGGAGGTTTGATCAACATCCTTTCCTTTAGCCTCATCACCTGGAGGAATTTCTAAGTATTTGATCAAGTTGTTACATTAATTTCCTTAAACATGTACACCTCATAGGCACTCGAGGAAGCATCCCCTTGGTGGGATTGACCTATGTTTCCCCCTTGCATTGAGGAAGTATTTTGTGCAACCATATGTTTTTTTGAACTTGTTGGGAGGTACCCTTCCGAAATTTATTGACATCCTCATGATGAGGACATTCTTTCATGTAGTGGTCTTCCTCATAGATCATACAAGGAAACTTATCCTTCCTATTTGGTTGAGTCTCAACAATCTTTGTAGTATCTTATTGGTTAGAATATTTATTAGATTTACCCTTTTTTTTCTTCTTACCTCCTAGTTGTTGAGATGAAATGGATTGGAACGCATTCACCTTGGAGTTTGAGTAGGAGAGAAAGTAGTTGTGGTGTTTGGAATGGAACTAGGTTCTGTAGTAGGTCTTGTCGAATTGTTCAATGGATGAGGATCATGAGGGATCAGATCATAAAGTGTGTTGGACTGGGAAAAAACCAAGTCAAAATATTTCACACGACTAATATCCTACTCCTCATTAAAAACATTTCCCATAGAAACATCGTGGGAAATGAGAGGAAAGAGTGACTTTGAAAACCAATCCACGAGGATTTGATCTGGAATTGGAGCTTTAACCAACTGTCTATGTCGTCTCCACTCATGAATATGATCAGATATGTGGGTGGAAGAGGATTGTTGGAGTGAGGTCAAAAATTATGTACCAGTCTCATACCGTATAGGAAATTGAAAATGCATCAGTAAATCCATGGAAAGAGAGTTAAAGTTGGAAAAGGAGTCGCGTGGAATTTCCATATACCATTCCATTGTTTCACCTATAAATTTTCTCTGAAAAAGTCTAAGAAGGATGGAATCGTCCATCAAAGAGTTGGAAGAACACCATAAATGGAAATTCATAATGTGATTGTTAGGATCGTCCCTAATTTTTTCGTCGAATTTTGGTATGTCAGGCGATAATTTGGAAGGGATGGAGAGCCAAAATAAGGCATGTTGAATGGGATCATTTGTCAATCGTGACAGATCTAGATCTAACGTAGCCAAGAATGGAATTTGTCGGTTAGCATGTGGATATTGGTGGTGACCATATGGAATTGAAACACCAGTAGGACCAAATACAGGTTGAGGCGAGATGGAAAAATTAGGATTTCTTCCCATATATGGTGGTTTCCTAGGTTTTATACCTATTAAAGGTGGTTTTTCTAGTTGTCAACCCATGCATGGTGGTTTTCCTAGTTTTCCACCTATGTATTGTGATTGAATAGATGGACCTCCTAGATACTGAGATTGACTTGATGGTCCCACCATGTGTTTTGATTGTCTTGATGGACCTACTGTATACTATGTTTGAAGGGACTATTGCGTTGGATTTATGGGCTTTACGGATTGATAGGGAAAAGTTCCTCGGGGAGGAATTCCTGCTAGATTGGGTTGACCTCGCAAAGGGTTAAAAACTCCTAGAAATGGTTTTCCATGATATAGGCCATTGATAGTAGGGACAAAAGGACTTGAAGGAGTGGCTTGCCCCTAGGATTTTTTATGTTGCAACTAGGTAGGTTTCCCCCCAGTGAAAAATTTCCCTCCAGCTGAAGGTTGGCCTCCCATTTAAGATTGACCTCCATTGTAGGGTGCATTAATATTAAATGTATGATATGGAGGATGAGTAGCTTGTGTAACCATGGTTGTGTGAACGACTTGACTTTCAACCATCTGACCAATGGGATGACCAAGTAAAGCACTTGTTGTGTGCATATGTGGAAATAGTGAAGTAGGAATATTACCTAACCCATGTGTGAAAGGAGATGTATGCGCAAATGGTTGAGTCAAGGTTACCTTAGTCATCAATATTTCTGGTAAAGATGAAGCACTAGCAGTATCAACTACAGGAGTTGTGGAAAAATATATGTTCCCAAGTCCTTCAAGAAAACCAAAAGATGATGGGTTCATGCCAAAATATTGTCTAGTGGTGGAACCAGGCTGTAATTTATAAGAAGAATAGGCATAAAAATATCTCGTAGATGGTGGATCAGTGAGTGGTAGTTCGAGTGGATCAGTAAAAAGAGGATTCTCGTAATATCCAAGGCTTTCTATGAAGTTTGTGACTGGTTCTTCAACGTGATGGCCACTTCCAGGAGCTATGCTCCCAGTCTCATAAGTTAGATCTATGATCATTCCTTTGTAAGAAACATTGTGTTGAGGTTCTTTAACGTCAAGTTCCATACCTTGTATACTGTGAAATATTCGATCCTAAGGTTGACTACGAAATTCAAAGAAACAAAATCCTAATAAAAATAAAAGAAATCAACCAAGAAACAAAATATTTAAGGATATTTAGAAGACGAGATATCAAGCCGTCAATGAAGAAATTAGAAGCAGTTACCCCGACCTAACGTAACATCCTTTCTCAGTGCAATAAACCCTCTCTTCATGGGATCACCCTACAAGGGTACTAAAAGTGTGATACGACGTTTGCCTCAGGTATTGTGGGAATCCTCCCATAGTCACCTATGTAGATACCTAGGAAAGGAAACTAAGGTTACCAACTCACAGTCAACCTCCGAGAAGGTATAGTCAATATTCGGGATGGAACATATGGGAAGGATATCAAAGTTTGAAATTCTTCCAGAGGGATGAGGACAAGTGGACCAATAGACTCCAAAGGACCCCAAACAGATTTAGATATCACAAAGTACCAATACCAAATGAGTCAGTGACACTTCAACAAAAAACCCCAGTATACACTCTTTCCACTACGATTGGTCAAGATTTGAAGGGGTAATCTTCACTTTTCTTCTGCACGTGACCTCATTTGTATCCCCTATGTGAGAGGGGGTTCCCGAATATGCTTATACAAAAGTTGTATTTTTATTTTCTTTAGTTCTCTACACTCTATTTAGTAGTCTTGGAAAATTTAGTCACTTTTCCTAGTCCAAAGACCCTAATCATGTGCTACTATTGGTGTGTTAAAACCAAAAAATGTTCTAGCTGATTTTATTAGTGTGTGATTGATTTTAATGGATTTTAATCAGTAGGTTCACGGAGATGAAACTGATGATGTGAGAGAGATTCGACTCCAATATAATGCAAAATAATGAGATGCAATTCATTCTTTTCGATGAATTATATGTATGGGAAGGAGAAGATTTATATTCTTCTTAACACAATAAAACACTCAAAACCATGCAACTTTCAATTTTTGGAATCAAGAATATTCCAAACTACCAAGCAAATGTTTTTGAAAATCAAAATGCACATGAAAAACTAGCTCTTTTTTCAAACATATACCAAAACAAATTTCCTAAGAATGCAAAACTTTCTTTGTTCGATTATATATGCAAGGAGATATGAAATTTTTTTCACTTATTAACTTTCAAATGGAATGAAAGAGATCTATGTTTGACACAAAGAAATATGAGGAAAAAAATAAATAAAATAAGACGCACTCAAAAATGATGAGAACTAAAAGAAAACAAGTGTGAGATAACTTGTTTGATCAAGGGCTCAAATATGAAAAGGAGAAAGAATACAAACACTCACAAAAATCCTCAAAACATGAGAAACAAGAAACAATATTCAAGGTTGGGTTGTGGTAATCAAGAGAGGCCTAATCATCTAGAAAAGTGATATGTTTCAATGAAGAAAAAAAGGCTCAATAACAAGCAACCTTTGCAAACCCTAGATGATGAAAACTCCTAAACAATCAAGCAATCTAAAATCTTTGTGAGACAATTGAAAGGCAGGATGAACCAAGGGATCTTGTTAACCCAAGGGGACCACAAATAGGAGATGTTTGAAAAATCAAGGAATGAAATGAAATGATTAATAAGTTTCAAATTCTCAATCAAACAAATGCAAATACCAACTAGGAGACTCTAGGCTAAATGCTTCTCAAAACAAGACTGAGAAGAACCATGCAGAAACAAGCAAAACCACTCGAAAAAGGAGACTGGAGCCCTTGTTATACAAGAGAAGAGAACTATGGAACCCCCTAGGAGGCTTAGGGGGAGCTCCAGTCAGTTAATGGATCCCTGATATGTACTGCAAGGGAGCACCATTCAAGCTAAATGCCACCCTAGTGTGAACTGCAGGGGAGTGTTAGTTTCTGAAAAAGATCAAAAAATGGCTTCCACAAGCTCAGACTTAGCAGAGACTCATTCAATGGCTATGTAAACTCTTTAGTGTGAAATATGGAAGGGGAAATAGATTATAATTAAGAATCAAACAATAAATATCTAATCACAAGAAAATATCTAAGATGAAAATTGAGGAAAAAATAGTCAAAAGGGATCCCTAGTGGAGTCGTCATTTTTTTGTTGTGAGAAATATTACCCTTTGGACAGGATAAACTCCCCTTTGGACCAAGACCCCTATATTTGTTCCAATATAGAAGTGAAAAAGTGGTTACTCCTTTCCCTATAGATATAACTCAATCAATCAAGCAAGAGAGAAGAATAATATGGTGTACCTTGGTGCGATGTTTGTCCTCGCTACTCCAATCCCTAGGCTTGATCTCCAAGCTAATCAATGCAAATGAAATCCTGCAAAGACTAGAAAAGGAACTCTTCCTCCTACTCTATATGATTAGACAAAGTGGATCTACCTATGAAGATTGAAACGACAATAGACAATCAAATGTAGAACACATGAACTTCAAGGGAATACGACAATTTGATATTAATTTGAAAGCCAAAGAAGGCACTTACAAAGCATGATTGACGATTTCGTCACTTCTCCAATCTCTCCTCATCCAACCCTTGCATGAATCTTGACATCAACATGTTGATTCTTCATCTAGAACCAAAGGTTTGATACTTCTAATATTCCCCCCTTCACCTTGAAAATACCTTCAATGTATAAGCTTGAGAGGTACAACCACCATGAGAAAATGAAAGATATGGTTGAGTATATGGCTCCTTAAGTTGATATTAGATCCTAAGATAGATCCCATAGGGTAGGATTCTACCAAAACAACCTCATCCAAGTCGGAGTTGACCCTTAGAAAGAGGTGGAGAATCCCCCATTTTTCTCTAACAAGATTGGTGCCCCCCCTAGTGAGAGACAGAGCACCATGGAACACCATTAACAAGTTGAGAGGCATTTTAGCACCCCCCCTAGTATGGGTATGGAAGCACCACTCTTCTAAAAATCCCAAAATTTGTCTAAATTTCCAAGAAAAAGGTGTGTTTCTATTTTCAGATGATGGGGCTTCTTCTTCCAACATGACTTAGGGATTGTGACAATTATTTTCATGGTGTCAATGGGTTGCGACACTCATCAAAGTGAATGTGACACTAGGTAAGATGCATACGTCACTTTTCCACACTTACGACACTTAGGGTGTGACACTTAAGTGTAACATTTTGTTGTGTAACATATGGTGATATGCATGTAAAAATTTCTTGATCTTAGGTTCTAATGTCTGCTCTCCATCAGATGTTTTCCATGGTTGTTTGATATTTTATAGGTATTCTTCTTGATGTTTCTCATGGAATTTTTTATCTTCTATCACTTCCTAGAGTGCAAGTGTGTTCCTGAATGTTGTCAAGATTTTCTCCTTCCGAGATGCATGGATGTTTCCAATCGCTAATAGGATTTGAGAGATTTCTTGAAGTATCATTCTTCTTTACTAAACATATTATTGAGCATGCTTGAATTCTTCTTGTTGGTTGGCATTCCCTATATTTCACATGGATTAGAGTATGGGGGGTTCTTACAACTCTTTGAAAAACAATGAAAGCATAATACTCAAATCAAACTTAAGTAATTTGAAAAACGATCATGTACTTGAACTCCACATGTTACTAAGATCATGTTGTCACCAAGTTATATTTTGACATGAGTTATTCTGTTAAGGAATCCTACTTAACATGATTTAAATGGTTGAAGAGAGACTCACTACATATCTACATATAACGAATGCATTGGGATTTATATTATAAAGAATTTATAGTAAAGTATCCTTTTCATATTACATCTCTCTTCCCATGCATTCATTCCTATATGAATTTAAATGATAAAAATAAAAGTTAATGCCTTTTTCCACTTCCTCGAAAGTGGCACCAAAAATGTTAGATAAATTGATCAAATTTTGCTATATTAAATCATTAGCCCGAGGTTCATACACTGACGAAGTCCATGCAAAATATATGCAGGTATTAGCTTCTAATATATCTCTAAATGATTGTTATGTGAAATCAAAAAACTTTCGTTGTTTAGCTACAGAAACAGAGTGGTTTCTTAGCTATAGAAAATAAAGTAATTGTTCAATGTTTAGCTGCAAAAACAAGGTTTATGTTCAGCTACAGAACAAATAGAGTAGTTTCAAATACTAAATAAATAGCTTTAATAAAATCATGGGAATGATTATAAACACCTAATATCATTAACCTACTATATCATTAGCTATTAAACAATCACATGATTTCAATCATCCAATTAATGAAGGTTTTTGTGATTGATGTGAACATTATTTTATTCAATAAATAAATTATGTGTGTTAGTCTTCCTATGTGTTGAATAAATAAATAAATAAATTGTGATAAATAATGGAACAAAAAATGAAATCCACACAACTGATAAATTAAAAATACCAATAGAAAAATAAAAAATGCACTCCTCCTATTTCTCTGAACGTTGATGGAAGAAAACTATAAGGTTGAACACACAAAACTAAAGCACACGACGCATGCAATTGAACAATAACCAGAAGCCTTTGTATTAATGTCAAGAAAACAATATGAAATTACAACAATTTGACATCATTTCATATATGTTTGTGAAGGTTATCATAACATGTATTTATACATTACGAGTAAGATCTTAGAGATTCACAACCCACAAATCCTCAAACTGGCCCCAACAACAAATATGAGAAAATTCATTTTAGAGAATCGCCCATATCTCCCAGATCTGTCAATTTTTTATAGATCCACTTGGAATCACCTAAATGGACTCGTTCTACACAAAACCCATGTCCCTTATTTTCGAGATTCTCCTTCATCGTTCCAGAAATAGTGTTTGAACATTGTTGCCTAGAAAATGTTCCTAATTTTGACCAGATATTTTACCATGAGATAGAGTTGCATGTTTTCGACCTAGGCATGATCCAAGCAACATGAAACCATATTGATGCATTTTTCAACAAAACCCATATTTTGGAATCTCTTCTGAAGCTAGGTAAATAATCCAATCATGGAAATTGCTACATAAATTATATGATTGATTACCAAAATTTCTTGAGAAACCATCATCTATCAAACAAAAGTAAAATTCTAATTAATTCATTAAAAACAAGGAAATTAACAACAATTAACCACTTAATTATTGGAAGTTTGTATTGGTGCATTCACTAGGAAATAAGATAAATATGGCAATGGATGGATGGAAAGAAAGGGAGAAATGATTAAAAAAAAAAAAAAAAAAAAAAACCAATCATGAAAAAGGTGTCAAATCAACGACCCAACATCTCCCCCACACTTGAGGGTTAGCATTTCCTCATGCCTATGATTTAGGAAACTGATAAATTTTCAAGATTCAACAAAATTGCACAACCCAACTATCTCAACAATACCTGGAAGAAACATGTGATCTGAAGACAGAAATTTTTAGCCATAACCTGGCCTTGATGAGCTCAAAGATTATCCTTAATAATTGATGAACCAGATAACTGAATATGAAAACCTAAGATGAAATCCAAAGAGACCATCTATTCCTTGAGTAGAGAACAATGAGAACTATGTGGAAGCCATGAAAGGGAACATGTCTTCAAAATATTCTTTGTTTCTCACCATATGTTATTCCATACATATTCCTTGTTATCTTCAGTATTGGCAGCATGCCTGATAATTCAAAACCATCATCATCCTCTTTCCCAAAATCATGCAACATATTTTCTCCTTTGTTTAAATCGGTTCCTCTTTCTCTCTTTGAAATCATCCTAAGCTCCATTTGTTGGCCCTCGACCAAGTTTTGAGGAAATCTTGGTCAGGTTTGACCACTTTCTAGACTTCAACGCAGTGATTGAGGAAGGAGCGCCCAGGCGGAGCTGAGGTCATGGATCTCACTTGTTTTGTGGGCTTTTGGACCCAACAAGGTGTTCCTTAGGGTTTTTCTAATAGGTTATGGGATGTCAGCCCATGGGTTTACCCATGATTAGGCCTTTTTGTGAAGGATTGTAAAAGTATAAATAAGAAAGATTGTAAGGGGGAGTGGGAATAGCTTGGAAGGCTAAGTGAAAGTAATTTTGAGTTGCTTTGTGAAATAGAATGCATATGTAAGGCTATGTGCTGAATAAAGGATTTGGTTCTGTGTGTTGACCTAATTTTGGGAAGGAGGAGTTGGTGCTCAGTGCGCGGATATCCTGCCCTCTGCAAAGATTGGATTTGTGGCTTAGTGCATAAGAGAAGATGAATGTAAGAGATTGAAGAATAATAGAGAAGACAAAGAAATTGATGGATGTAGCCCCACACTGGCGTGAACCACTCAAATCTTGTGTCTGTTGTGTTTGTCATTAATCTACGCAGTGATTTTGTTATTATGTATGATGGATAGAGCTAATGTTTCTTAGTGCTTTACTTGTACTTTATGAATGAATGCTAGATATAACTTTGTGTTGTAGGCTAATTGGTTGAAGTGTTTACTCTTTGTTGTTACTACGTTGATCCATAATAGGATTTGATCTGCGATGTTAATAAAAGCTAATAAACTAATTTGTATCATATTCTAAATGTTATCAAAGTGCTTTATGAAGTGTTATAATCACATATCTGTGTACCAGCTTGGTTATAGACACCTGAGTTCTGTAACCCCCCCTTCCTCTACCTCAAGTGAGACTTTGCCTGCTTCGCAGGTGTTGCAGAAAGGGTCGGTAGTTCAGGTTTTGTTGGTGTGTTGTTGAACCGTTGAACCCTGGTTCTACCCCTATGCCAACAAATGGTTTTGTTTCCAGGACGTTGGCTAGGAAACACATTTATGGGTGGATGGACCACATTTGTGACGTTGAGACCGTGCCATAATGGACAAATTGGCATTGATGGAAGTATTCCTACCCATTGGAGGAATATGTTACAATGCTCGATTATTTAACCTATCGGACGCTGCGTCAGGACCACATTTTTCCACCTGTGATTATCTAAGACAATAAAACAGTTGATTGTGTGTCAAGATGTGATTCAGAAACTAGACGTCATTGTCTATATGTCTACCCCACTTATTTTTTTGCCTACCCCAACCCATCTTCATAATAGTAAGAATGACGGTCGAACACACTGAGTTAGAAAACTCCATCGAGGAGGTCCTTAAGAAGTTTATGGCTGATAAAGCTATGTCTGAGGGAGTACAGGCATAGTCAACCAGGGGACTCCAGGCTTCCCCTTCGACTGGATGTCGTTCGAGATGTGTCAACCCCATGATCGAGCAGCGAAGTAAGCATCGAGGTGATCCATCTAATGCGAAGCATATCTCGTTGATCTTACCAGATTATATCCCACCTTTGGCTGGCGCGGTTAACCGCGACAGCATCCCATGGGACTTTGAGTACACTTTGATCACCGCGTACATCCCGAAAGGAATACGCATAGTTGGGATCTAGTTGGGACAGATCCCACTCCTCAAGAATAGTGACTTCAACCTTGGAGACAGAAATAACTACGCGATTCTTGTGCCCCACATATATTTGATGAAGATGACTGTGAAGAAGCCTCGCCTAGTCTCCCAACCTTGGATTATGGAGCTCGCACAGTCCATGATACTGAATGTGATGAATATTCCCCATTTTGGCCAACACCAGGGGGTTAACGCTTTAGTTAAACTCCTCTTTTTGTGCTACACTGGTGGATACCTATGGATTGACCAGCGGATTACTGTGGATCCAACATTGATCCACATGACTACAGGATTGAGCATGCAGGGACTCGACCCTCAGCAGTTTTACCCAAGGAATACCTCAAATCACTCCCTGGAATAGTGCATCAAGGAGGCTTATGGCGAAGTTGATAAAGGAAAACAAGGCTACAAGGTAGCGTCTATCCAATATGGTGCAGTGTGCATCACTTACCAACTCATAGCTGGCAAGCTTGTAAGAAAGAACTACCCCACATAGGTCACTGGGTTTGTGGTGGACCTCACAGGAAAATGTGTTGAGGGAATGCAGATGAATTGGGAGAGCTACCTCATCAATGAGCTTGAGAAATACTATCGCGAAGCTCAGGATCAAGGATATGAGTTCCACTTTAGTTTGCTACTCGTATTGATTGCATTTGTCACTTGGAAAATGTTGTAAGGACTCGCCTTCTCAGAGATCTAACCATCAGAGTCATTGGCCACGAGGTTCTCAACCTTGTGGTACACCAACAACATGTCGAAGCAATGGAAGTCAAACCTCATGTTCCATGCATACTATCAGAAACTGAAGGTCACCATCGATTCATTCCCATGAATGAAACCATGCACCTTGCACCAGTATAGATCGATAGCCAATTTCTGCACAGATCCGCATTTTATATATATAATTGCGCACAGAGATGAGAGAAAGGAGGAGTTACAATCTTATTACAAGTTGATCTATGAAGAGAGGGAGTAGATCATGAAGGAATGGTCGGAAGTGTTTCAGAAACCTGTCGTTGATGTCAAACTCTTTGACACTGACATTACAGGAACCCCCGTGGTCACCCAGTTTGAGCATGTAGGACACTCCAGTGTGAAGAAGAAGAATAAAAAGGAGGAAGTTCAGAATATAGAGACTGATGAGGAGGACAGCGCCTCAGAAGAAAGTGGATCTAGCTCACTCATGGGAGGAGGAGGAGAAGACCAGGAATATGGACAAGGAGAAGGGGAAGAAGGAGAAAAGCAAGGAAAAGAAGAAGCTACACCACCGAAGGATCCCCCTACTAAAATTGAAACACCGAGGAAAAGGAAGGTTTCTCCATAGAAACCTTCGGCAAGAAAGAAGACCCATTCCAGTAAACCCCATCTAGAGGCCATGCTCATAGAATATGATATCAGTCTAGTCCATGAAGCGATGGAGGATGTGTCCAAAGATATCTTGCAGAGATATGGAGTGAAGAAGGAAGAGTTGTATGAAAGGGTCGATAAGGAGTTGAAGGAGATACAACAAGATATTCAATTGATCCGCATAGTACCTACTGCTTCTTCCTCGTTGGAGACTGCAAAATTGGGGGATGAGCCTGCCCAATTGAGAAGATTTGTAGATGAAACAAAGTCTCAAATTTAGAAATTTAAAGAAGAAAAGGAGAAGGCTACAGAATCCCTGAAGCAGTAGAAAGAGGAAATATTAGAGCAACTACGAGTTGCGCAGTACTGTGTAACCTCTTAAGAAAATGAGAAAGATGAGTTTTGGGTGATGCTCGAGGAATAAAAAGCGAAGATACAGAGAGAAAAGGACCATCTTCTTGCAGAGAAGACTACGGTCAAAGAAGCGGTGAGAAAAGCACTTCACTCTGTGTTAGGATTGGCATAGGAGGAACATGAGATAGTCGAGGTTCAAGTGGTGAAGCTCATTGAGGCCATCCAACAGCTTCAAGCGAGGATAACGGAGTTGGAGATTCAAACAATACCAAGCACTCTGCAAGAAGTGTGCGACTAGAGGGAGGAACTTACTAAGAACGCAGTTGGAAGGATCAAAGCCCTTGCCTCAAAATGAAAATAGATGAGTGAAAAAAGCGCACAAACTTATGAACACCTCACATAAGATCCAGAGATAAGGAAACTAGAAGCATAGTTACAGGAGGCACAATAGCAGGCACTTTCAGTACAGGCGCAGATGAAGCTACTCATTGCAATAGAAAGAATGAAGAGATATGAGGAATAATGTGCGGTACAACAGTAGATTACGACCATCCAAGGAAGTGTCATGGAAGTCACACAAAAGCTACAACCTGTGTAGGATGAAGCCTACAAGTTGTTTGAATAAATCGAAGGACAAGGCTCGCAACTGGACCAAGTGGTTGCAACAGTGGAACAACACCTGGAAGGGCCTATTATAGAGAAGATGATCCAATAGCTCACTGAGCAGGAATCTCAGGAGAAGCACCAAGTCAAGGTAGCTCGAGTGAATCTTGAGGCATTTGAAGCAGCGTTGCCCAAACCTGAGTGACCTAGGACGAGTCACAGGTGAGTGTTGGGGGCTTGTTGACCCTCAACCAAGTTTTGAGAAAATCTTGGTCAGGTTTGACGACTTTCTAGAATTTGATGCAATGATTGAGGAAGGAGCGCCCAGGCGGAGCTGAGATCGTGGATATCACTTGTTTTGTGGACTTTGTGGACCCAACAAGGGGTTCCTTAGGGTTTTTTTAATAGGTTATGGGATGTCAGCCCATGGGTTTACCCCTGATTAGGACCTTTTGTAAAGGATTGTAAAAGTATAAATAAGCAAGATTGTAAGGGGGAGTGGGAATATCTTGGAAGGCTAAGTGCAAGTAATTATGATTTTCTTTGTGCAATAGAATGCATATGTAAGTCTATGTGATCGATAAAGGAGTTGGCTCTATGCCTTGACCTAATTTTGGGAAGGAGGATATAGTGCTCAGTGTGCAGATCTTCTGCCCTCTACGAAGATTGGCTCTGTGGCTTAGTGCACAAGAGAAGATGAATGTAATATATTGAAGAATAATAGAGAAGACGAATAAGTTGGCGGGCGTAGCAACACACTGTGGTAAACCACGTAAATCTTGTGTTTTTCATGTTTTCCATTAATCTCCTTAGTTATTTTGGTATTATGTATGATGGATAGAGTTGATGTTTCTTAGTGATTTACTTGTACTTTATGAATGTATTCCATATCTAACTTTTTGTTGTAGGCTAAGTGGTTTAAGTGTTTACTCTTTGTTGTTATTGTGTTGATCCATAATAGGGTTTGATCTGTGATGTTAATAAAATATAATAAACTAATGTGTATCATATTCTAAGTGTTATCAAAGTGTTTTGTGAAGTGTTATAATCACATATCTGTGTCCCATATTGGTTAGAGAAACTTGAGTCATGTAACCCCCTTGCCTCTACCTCGGGTGAGACTTCGCCTGCTTCGCAGGTGTTGCCGAAATGGTCGGTAATTAGGTTTTTTTTTGTGTGTTGTTGAAGCATTGAACCCTGGGTCTACTCTTGTGCCAAAACCATTCTATCCTTGAGGCTATTTGAATTCATCCCCAGATCTAACCTGCCAGCCTCTTTAGTATCTTTCTTCCTCCAATAAAACTCATAGATGCAATTTATTCTAGTTATAGATATAAAGGTAGAGGAGGAAGGAAAAACCATGAATCGTCCTTCAAATTAAATATTTGGACTCTGTTACCATGTACAACAAATGAAATGAATGTTTTATTGATTTTAAATGCATCTCTAGTAGCATAAAATTCTCGTGATGAAAGTATATTTTTCCAACTTTTTGAAAATATTCCTTAAGATGTATCTTATTGAATGAAAAGAACACACATTAAGAATAAATGTGCCAAATCATTTGGCAGGCATGGAATGAGAATACCATCTGTATCAATCTCAAAGGATTCAAAGTCATTTCGCTTAGCACTTGGTTGCAAGACTTTTCTAAGAAGCCACTAATATATTGATTCAATAAGATGGAAGAGAGCATCATCAGGAGCATTGATAATAGCACAATAGAACTTTCAAAATGAAAACCCACTAGTCACAACATCTCTAAAAATTCCAAACTTAAAATTGATGCTAAGAATTCAATGTTAGAGAAATATGCCAAATGGTAAGAGGAAAAACCCCCATTAACATATCTGAGAAGATATTTAAAATACCTTTGGCGGTGATGATAGCTTCATCAAAAAGTAGTTTGAAAATATGAATTGTAGACTAGAAGATCGTTGTCCTATCTTTTGGTTGATGTCCATCTTTCCCCAAGAAAAATTAACTCTCTGTTTTTTTTCTTAATTATATCTTACCTTCATCTTGAAATCAATTTTAAAGAAAAATAAATTGACCAACGATATAAAAGTAGGTTGACAAAAAAATTTGGAGCAATCAAATTGCCAAAATACACAAAAAGACATGTTCTATGCTCGTTTCAAGGCCAATATGAATTCTTCAAAATGGAGACAGTGTATTTCATAATTTCCCATCATGCCATTTCATGAGAAAAAAGATACTAATGTTAAAAAATACTCAAATTTTATCTTCCTCTTACATAGTGACAAAAATTTGAAATCTACCTTAAAAACATGCGTGTACAACCTTCCTTGTGCATTTTCGGAGAATTTCACCCTTGTCTTACTCAAATTTCTATATGGGATAGAAAACCCATGTCCCATTTTTTCTCGATTTTGCCTCAACTGCTTAAAAATAGTGTACAAAAGTGCCCTTAAAGCAAATTTGACAATTTTAAAATTTGTGTTTACTTTTTATTTGACTTTCTCTCATGAGCAACTAGTTTTATTTTAATGGGATATGATAGGATCAATAGTTCAATCATAAAAATCATTATATTCACACTGGATCATAATGAAAAGGATAAAATAATGTATGATGATGTGATAAAATGGTGATAAGAGTTTTGAAGATGAAGGGTGAAGTATATCGAGAAGGTAATTTGCAAAGTGGAAAAGGTGGAGATAAAAGGAATTTATGGAATAGAATATATGTATAGGAATATTAAGCTTATGTTGGTCTCTTTTTTATGAGAAATGAAGTGGTAATGAGCCAATATTAGGGCTTAACATGCCCCTCCCCTTGAGACAAGTGTTGTCCGCAACGCTTGAGTAACTCTGGATGCTTCTGTATAAAAGACTCATCTTCCCAAGTGGAATCTTCAGCCGGTAGCTTCCTCCAT
>ML786247.1:259676-301041 GCA_009831015.1 Picea engelmannii | reverse complement strand
AAGTACAAGATGATTCAAAATGAAAATGTCTCCTTGGTATATATAGGAGACTAGGAGGTTTAATGGCCTAAAGCCGACATAAATAAAATAACATTACTAATCTAAATTACAACTAATGGCCTAAAGACGACATAAATAAAATATCATTACTAATCTAATATGCCCCAATTAAGTGGTAATGAGCCAATATTAGGGCTTAACATAACTTCACCAAGATCTCCTCATCTATCCATTGCATGAATCTATTACAATCATAATGGTGATACTTCAACAATTTCCTTCCTCTGTGATGAAAGGTTTGACACCTGAAATATTCCCCCCTTTTCCACCTTGGAACAACCTTCAATTTATAGGAATGGGAGGCTCAACCACCATGAGATAATAAAGGAAGTGGTTGAGGATATGGCTTCATGAGTTGGTATTTGATCCTAAGATAGTGCCATAACATATGATTATACCCAAAATAACCTCATCCTTAAGAGTTTTCCCTTAAGAAAAGTCAAGGTGCACCGTATTTTTCTCTAACCACATTGTAGCTCCCTTTGAGTGAGAGATAGAGAATCACTAGAACCTCCTAATAAAGGTAGGGGGAGATTTGATTCTCCCTCGGCATGAGTAAGGTAGCTCCACCCTTCATAAATTCCCAAAAATGGTCAAATTTTCCAAGAAAAAGGTGTGGTTATGGACCTCAAATGGTGGGTTTTCTCTTCCAAACTAACTTAGGGATTGTGACAAATGTGTTTCATGGTGTCAACAGGTTGAGATACTTAGAAAATTGAATGAAAAACTTAGTAATTTGCATACGACACTTGAGACAGTGCATGTGACACTTAACAAGGTGCATACGTCACTTTGTGACACTTGCAACACTTAGTGTGTGATACTTAAGTGTGACATTTTGATGTGTAACAGATGCCCCCTAAAGTGTGAGGTTATAAGAGAAACTGATGGCCGAAACACTTTACAAATTATTCAATGCAAGGTTGTTGGAGTAGGAGAACCTGGAAAAAACTACAAAAAATCATCAGTCAGTATAAATAAATGCTTCATTCCCGAGGTATGCATACCTATGCTTGGAATACTAGTTGACCCAAAGCATGGTTGTCGACCAATACATTGTGGATCCATGAGAATAATGACTAAGGATATGTCCACCAAAGATACAATGTGGATCCATACCTCCATGACATGAACTTATCAGAGCCAAGAAAAAATACATAGTGGAGCTTCGAGAAGACAAAACATAGCCACAGATCAATACAATGTGGATCTATGTGACAATATATATATCAGTAAGATTTCCAGCATGGTAATTGTACTGAAATATTTTTTCATGTTCAAATGATCTCCATTGGATCCTGGGAAAAGCACATAAAAAAGTGAGTTCCCAACCCAGGGTCTTCGTCTCTATCTCGAGATGGTACAAATCTATCCATGTGAATAGATCACTTGATGTCGAACATGGTAGAAACCACTTTATTACCAGTCATTGAGGTATACTTTTAATAAGTGTGAGAGAAATCACCAATGATGACAATGACTCCCAAGGTACCTTTAGTACATCCCAGTGAATGTGAATAAATGAGCTGAGGTCGAACATTTGTGGAATCATCCAATAAAAGGTAAATGGTGTAAACCTACTGTAAAAAACGAGGAGGAATTCCATTGAGGCATGCAGGTTCCAAGGTAATAATTTGTTTCTAAGTATAATTCCTAGATGATGTGCTAAAGTCGAAAGGAACATACTCATCGAAGGAGGGACATGATGCATCCCCCATCATTGACACAAAACAAACACAAGAAAGTGATGTGAAATGGTGGATTAAATGAGTATGGACTGACACAGGAAATGGAAATCAATAATATTGTAGATGGATGGATTGAATTGAAACTTCCCTTGAATATTATGAGGCATGATAGATGGCTTGCCAGCATTGACTCGATGAGTACCAAGAACATGATGTGATGACATTAATAGCACTCTTCGACTGTAATGAAAAAGTATAATGACATGGAATTTGTATGACTCGGAGACAAGAAGATGACCCAACTGTAAGGCGAGACGCAAGCAGGTTCCATGTTCAAGGGAGACAACAATAGTTGCAATAATGGATTCCAAAAACAAATTGACCCACTTCCTTCAATTTTCCCCCACCATGAAGGGTGAGTACCTCGTTTTTCTTAATGAGCTTGAGGAGGATAACAGATGCTCAGTATAACTCATCTTCGATGAGTCCCTCGACATATATTTAATGAACCTGAAGAAGGAGGGTTTCGGTCCCATATGGGTCTTGGATATTGGACTCTCATAGGTCCCTCAATGCATAATTTTAGAATCCCAACGAAGGTAAACTAGGTGGTTTTTCACGTTTAGAGAGTCTGAAAATAACTTAAAGATGACTCCATGGGTGACTTTTTTCATAAATTTATTCTCCCAAGCATGAAAAAAGTGTAAAAAAACTACAAGGGAGAACTCTCCTAGTCATGCTTGACTAGAGTATTCATTTTTCGTAATTATTCTCATTTTTTGTGTTGCCTCGATTTTCGTGTCCATTGTTGGGCGATTTTCGGCACATGATTTTGCCAATGGTTTTCTATTTTCGGTTAAGGAATTAGGGTTTTTGACTAATCCAGGTCATTGGGTTATGGTTTTGGATGCCACTGGATCCTATATGTATATTGTATTGTAAACAATGTATCACTATGAATCAATATAGAATATGTTGGTTTTCCCAGTTTGGGTTTCCAGGGAAAACATCTATGTGTAATGTTTGTATTTGTCATTGTATTTTTTTTGTTCTTTTACTGAAAATTTGTTTGGAGTAAATATTGTACAAGGCTAAAATCTATATTTGGTATTAGAGCTTTGTTGGCTTCATGGGGATGCCTTTGTGGTCAAGGGTTTAGCTCGGGACTGTGATAAGACTTGTTACAGTGGGAGATTTATGGTATTGATTTTTCAGGTGAAATGAAATGGCGAGGAATTCAAAAATGGAAATTGAGAATTTTAATGGGAAAAGTTTTGAGCTGTGGAATCTCAATATGGAAGATCTATTAGTGGAAAAATATCAGTGGATCGCGATAGATCCAAGTACTGCACCTACAGGAACTTTAGCAGATGACTGGAAAAAGTTGAATCAAAAGGTGAAGAGCACGATCCAATTGTGTCTCTTAGATTCAATATTACTAAATGTGTCAGAGAAATCTATAACCAAGGATTTATGAGATCATTTGGGGAAGTTGTATTAGTCTAAGAACCTAGTAAATAAAATATTCTTGAGAAAGAAGTTGTATAATTCGAGGATGAGAGATGGAGAATCGGTGGCAGAGCATTTGAACACCATCAATATTGTGGTAAGTCAGTTTGTATATGTTGAGATTAAAATTTCAGATGAAGATAAGTGTATCAGTTTATTGTGTTCTTTACCATACTCGTGGGATAGTCTGGTTGTGTCCATAGGTAGTAATACAATTTCCTTGAAGTTTGATGAAGTGGTCACAACCTTGTTGTTGAAGGAGATGAGGCAGAATAATATGGAAGGACAGAGCAAAGACGCATTATTTTCAAGAAGACGCTCCTAGGAAATAAATAGATCTAGGTTCTCAAGTAGGATATCTAAGTCTAAGGTTAGATCTAAATATCCTAAAAAGTTTGTAAATGTATATTGGAGATGTTGAAAAGAAGGGCACTACAAGAAGAAATGTAGATCCAAAGTTGAGAAAAAGAAGGGATCTAAAGAATCTCCTTCTACAGAAGAAAAGACATCCAAGGAAGAAGGAGGGGATGTGTACTTGGCTTATTCAAGCACACATGTAGATCATGAGGCATGGTTGGTTAACTCAGGTGCATCCTTTCATATGACTCCCCAAAAGGAGTGGTTATGTGAATATGAAAGGTATGATGGAGGTAATGTTTTCCTAGGTGATGACTCGACAACCAGAATCATAGGTCAAGGAAAATTCAAGTTTAGGCTCATAGATGGAAGGATTAGAACACTACCTAGTGTTCTTCACATCACAGGATTGGCTAGAAATTTGATTTATGTAAGCAAAATGGATGATGCAAGGGTAAAAACAATATTTGAAAAGGAAACCTACAGGATTGTTCGAGGAGCAATGGTGTTGTTGAAGGGAGTTCAGTTTGGAACTCTGTATAAGCTGCAAGGAAGCACTATTAGTGATGGGAATAATAGTTCCATTGTTCCTGATATTAAAGTTGAAGAAGAAATAACTTCTACAGTCTCTGGAGAAAAGGTTATGTTGTGGCATCAAAGACTGGGGCATATCAGAGAGAAGGGTCTTCGAATACTACACGGTAAAGGTATGGTTGAAGGTATGTCTAACTACTCTCTGGATTTTGATTTATGTGAACATTGTGTATATGGGAAGCAAAATTGGGTAAGATTCCCCTCTGGTGCAACGAGGGTAGAAGGAATTTTATAGCTAGTTCACAATGATGTTTTTGGACATGAGTTGGTCCCATCATTGGGAAAATATATGTATTATGTCTCATTTATAGATGAATTCTTGAGGAATACTTGGATATATTTCCTCAAGAAGAAATCTAAAGTCTTTGACAAGTTTAAAGATTTTAAGGCTCTTGTTGAGAATCAAACAGAGAAAATAATTAAGGTGTTGAGGAAATATAATGGCAGAGGGTTCCGCGAGAATGAATTTGAAGAATTTTGTAAGAAGTGCAGTATAGAAAGAAAGAAGAATACTCCATATACACCTCATCAGAATGGAGTTTCAGAAAAGATGAACAAGACGTTGATGGAAAAAGAAAGGTGCATGCTCAGTGGTGGCAGGTTAGTGAAAGAATTATGGGCAGAGGCAGTGGGTACTGCATGTTACCTGGTCAAAAAATCACCCTCATCAATGCTGGATGAAAAGACTCCACAAGAGGTATGGACTGGTAAGAAACCTCCTCTGACACATATCAAGGTATTTGGTTGTGAGGCATATGTTAATGTTCCAAAGGAAAACATGAGTAAGATAGATACAAAGGATGAAAAGTGTATCTTTATTGGGTATAAATATGGTCTCAAAGGATATAATATTTGGAACCTAAGAACTAAGAAGGAAGTGTATATCTGAGATGTGGTATTTATAGAAATGAAGGATGTTGTTAAAAAGGAATTCCTACTAAGTAAGGAAGAAACAGAGAAAATAGAGTTTGATTCAAAGGATGATGAATCAGACTCTACAGAAGAACAGGAATTAGAAGAAGAAGATCCTCATACTCCAGTATTGAGGAGATCAATTCGAGAAACAAGGATACCGGAAAGGTATACTCCATCTGATTTATGTTCAATTTTTTCTTTGTCTATTACTAATCATGATCCTAGAATGGCCAGGGAGGCAGTGGATTCAAAGGATGGAAAGATCTGGAAAAAGGCCATGGATGAAGAAATGGTAGCCTTGGATAAGAATGAGTCTTGGGATCTAGTGGAGTTGTCGACTGGATGAAATCCCATTGGCACCAAATGGGTATCTAAAAGGAAGCTGACTGCAAAAGGAAAAGTGGAGAAATACAAAGCTCGGTTAGTAGCAAACAGTTATTCCCAATTTGAGGGAATTGATTTTGGTGAGATTTTTTCTCTTGTTGGCAAGTTAACTTCCATAAGATTTATATTATCTGTTGTTGTTGCACTTGATTTTGAAGTAGAACATATGGATGTGAAGAAAACATTCGTACATGGAGATATGGAAGAATAAATATATATGAAGAAGCCAGAAGGATTTGTTGTGAAGGGAAAGAAGGAGCTGACATGCAAGATGAAAAAGTCCATGTATGGTTTAAAAAAATCACCAAGGATGTGGTATCAAAAATTTGATACTTATATGTTGGGACTTGGATTCAAAAGAAACCAAGAGGATCATTGTGTGTATTTTAAATTAATTTAAGATAATTTGATTTATTTGGTCTTGTATGTGGATGACATGTTGTTGATAGGAAACAACAAGGAGATTATCCAGGAGGTAAAAACTCAGTTGTCCTCTAAATTTGACATGAAGCATCTTGACGCTTCAAATCTCATTTTGGGCATGGAAGTTAAAAGAGATCAGAAAAAGAGGAAACTATTGTTAAATAAGAGAAAATATGTCGAGACAATATTGTAGATGTTTAATATGCAGGAATGTAAATCGGTCAAGGTTCATATTCCTATTGGTGTAAAGTTATATGCAGATCAGTGTCCCAAGACACAAGAAGAGGAGGAGGACATGTCTCATGTTCCATATGTGAGTTCAATTGGAAGTTTTATGTATGAAATGGTCTATACTACACCAGACATTGCACATGCAATGGGATTTTTGAGAAGGTATATGTCAAAACCATGGAAGGAGCATTGGACAACAATAAAAATGGTTTTCGGGTATTTGCATGGCACTACTAGCTATTTTTTTTCTAATTCTACAACCAAGGAAGACCAAGATTAGAAAAAGTGTTGGATATACATGGCTTTGTGGATGCATACTGGATTGGAGATTTGGATCGTAGGATATCTACAAGTGGGTATGTGTTTAACCTGTTTGGAGGAGCAATAAGTTGGATGAGAAAAAGACAGGTTGTAGTGGCACTTTCAACTACAGAAGTTGAATACATGGCAGCCACTCATGCAAGTAAGGAAGCAATATGGTTATAAAGATTGTGTTCAGGTGTTGGGTTGGTATAACAAGCTGTAAGGATAGATTGTGATATTCAGAGTGTGATTTTTCTAGTGAAGAACCCGGCTTATCATTCAAAGACAAAGCATATTGATATTCAATATCACTTTGTGAGAGACATGGTTGAAGAAAAGAAAGTATTATTGATGAAGGTGGGAACTTTGAAGAATGTTGTAGATTCATTAACAAAATATGTGAGCACTGAGAAGTTCTCTTTGTGTAGAGGATCCATGGGCATTGTTGCCCTGGATTGTTGACTATGTAACCCTGTAACCCCATGTATGCAAAGAAAACAACAAGTGGGAGAATGTTGGGTATGTGTTATATTCTTTGCATAAGTAGTAGTGTCTACATTGTGCCAGACGTGCACGAGGATTTGAGGGGGGGGCAGCACCCCCAAGAAAAAAAAATTCATCGGGAAACATGTCGCATGTTTTCCTCATTTTTTTGTGTTGCCTTGATTTTTGTGTTCATTGTTGGGAGGTTTTTCAACACATGGTTTTTTCCAGTCGTTTTCTATTTCTTGTTAAGAAATTAGGGTTGTTGAATAATCCTAGTCATTGGGTTAGGGCTTTGGATTCCACTAGCTCTTATATGTATATTGTATTGTAAACAATGTATCACTATGAATGAATATAGAATATGTTGGTTTTCTCGGTTTGGGTTTCGCGGGGAAAAATATGTATGTAATGTTTGTATTTTTCATTGTATATTTTTGGTTCTTTTACTGAAAATATGTTTGCAGTAAATATCGTATAAGGTTAAAATATATATGCTATGCATGCATCTCAGGAGCAACATGCATGCACCATGCATGCATCTCAGGAGACAAAAAGGGAGTTGCGCACATCAGATTCAATTCTAATATATTCTGAGAAAAAAATTCATAAACAAATTGTATATTTGAGTTCCTCTCGGAAAAATATCTAATTTCAAAAAACAAATCGTCCAAAACGGAGTTCAGGAAGTGAAGTTATGATCATTTTAAAATCAACAAAATTTCAGTGTTTTTCCGGAAACGATCGCACAATTTTTAAAGTTTCATCCAAAATTCATTTGGATCTTCTTCATTATGAAAAGAGAATATGGATACATGTGGACATATCAATGGTGCATCTACTTCACCATATATGTTCATACACATACATATTCAACAAAATCTTCAACGAGCACAAACTTGAACAGTTGCGAGGTCTTCTTGGAGTTAAGGACACAATTGCTTAGCAACTACCTTTTGTTCCTTCACATTTTATTATGCACTGTACCTTGAGGGGGGTTTTCCCATAAGGTTTTCCCTCTTTCCTCATTTTTTTAGTGTTTCATTCTTATATGCATTGTACAATGGGTACCTAACATGGCCTTTTTTGTTGGGACCCATTCATCATGTACACCCTAGTAGTGTTTAGGGGGGTGTTGGATATATTACACACTCACCTAGAATTATTTTCCTAAGTTTGATAGTTCAATGTTGAGAACGATTCCCCCTACAAAATAGGGTTTTCCTCTTCAGTTCATAGTCAGTTAGACTAGTGGAATTCATTCATGCATGGAAACCTCAATTTTATCACCAACAGTTGCATGTGTCTCTCTCACCTCCACACATGTGTCTCAATTAACTGATGATTGCATGGATCAGTTAACTAGGACTAGGTGGCAGTTCACTCCATTTTATATCAGTGAGTGTCTAGATCTCTCTAGATCACTACTATGGTGCATTAGTTACTCATGTAAACTATATATATTGTAAAGTATTCACTCTTTGAGTGTGGAATATGGTTAATGAGAATTCTTTTATTCTTTCTCTCATGTTTCTCTTTTCTCATATTTTCTCTACAAACTATGTATGCCATTTGCTAGCTATATATTTTCCGTGCAGGTTTGAAAAATTTACAAATTTTACCTTGATGGGTAAATTGTAAAATATGAAACACTAAAGATGCGATGGCAGTCATCGCATAGAACCAACTACGACCAAGTAAAATATTTTAATCTAAGGGTGCATCAACCACTTCAATATTGACCGAAATGGTTTACCCTTCAATGTCATAGTGAAAGATTGCAAGACTCTATGAGATTGCAAAACATGTCCATCAATTGATTTGAGGGTTGTAGGAGACCGGTTAAGCTTAGGAGAACCAATGGCTCTCCAGCAAGGAAAATACATGACACAGGTGGAGGCTCCTTCATCCAAAATAGTGCGATGGATGTTCTTTCTATCAACCAAAATTTGAATTTGGAATTCTAGGTGGTGTTAGAGTCTCTCTTTAAAATAGTCCAGATTAAATGTAATCATATTTTATTCCTCGAGATCCATAGCCCCAATGGATGAAAACAAGTTTCTACATTGGCATGGGTAGTTCTGTATAAATTTGAGGGATGACATAGAACAATGAACTTGTGCCAAATCTTCAACAATATTGTAGTTTTGGTTGGCGCGGGCACTTGGATTAAATGCCTCTTTTTTAATTGTGCCCTTTGGAGATGCAACACTGCGTCAGAAATTGGCTTCTCAATCTGAAGAGGAGTGGATGTAGAGGGTTGATCGATATACTTTCCATTAGCATGATTACATGGAATAGTGTCATAGTCTTTTCTCGGGTCTTTAAATTAACCGTCTTAAACATATAGACCTCATAGGTGCTTGAGGAAGCATCCCTATGGTGGGAATGACCTGCATTGATCCCTTATGAAGAGGTGGGATATTGTACAACCAAATGTTGTTTCTGAATTGGGAAAGGGTCAGTTAATGTTGTAGGTTGGGTGGTACCCTTCAAAAATTTAGTGACTTCCTTACGACAAGGGTCATCTTTCATGTAGTGGTCTTCCTCACAAATCATGCAAGGAAAATTAGCTTTCCTATTTGGTTGAGTATCAACAGTATTTTTAGTATCCTGTTGGTTAGAAGATTTCTTGGATTTACCCTTGTTTTTCTTCTTACCTCTTGGTTTCTAAGATGAAGTGGATTGGACAACATTCACCTCAAAGTTTGAGGAGCGGAAGTAGTTTTGGTGTTTGAAATAGAAACTGGTTCTGGAGCAGGTCTTGTTGGATCAATCGATGGGAGAGGAGCATTAGGGATCAGATATTGAGCATGTTTGATAGCCTTCTCCTCAGTAATAACAACTCCCATAGCAACATATTTGGTGATGGATGGAAAGAGTGACTTTGTAAACCAATCCATAAGGATTTGGTCTAAAATTGAGCTTTAATCAACCATCTATTGATTAAATATGATCAATATGATCAAATATGTGGGTGGAAGAGGATTGTCGGAGTGAGGTCAAAATATCTGTATTGGTATCATACCATATAGGCAACTGTAAATGTATCAGGAAATCCATGGAAAGAGAATTAAATTTGTCAAAGGATTTACATGGCAGCTCAATATACCATTTGGTTGTTGCACTTGTAAGTGTTCTCTGAAAAAACCTCAGACGAATGGAAGAATCCATCAAAGTGTTCAAAGAACACCATAAATGGAAAGTCATAACATGATTATTAGTATCTTTCCCAGGTTTTTCATCGAATTTCAAGATGTCGGATGGTAATTTGGAAGGTATGGTGGACCAAAATGGGGCATGCTGAATGGGATCGTTTGTCAAATGAGACAGATCTGACAAATCTATCGTATCCAAAAATGGAAGCTATCAGTTATCGTGTGGATATTAATGGTAACCATCTAGAATGGGAACACTAGTAGGACCATACTCAGGTTGTGACAAGGTAGGAAAACTAGACGGTCCTCCCATGTATGGTGGTTTCCCAAGTTATCCACCCATCTAAGTTGATGGTCTTGATTTTCCACCCATGTATGGTGGTTGTCCTAGTTGTCCACCTATGTACTATGATTGAACATATGGACCCTCTACGTACTAAGATTGACCTGATGGTCCCCCTCTCTATGGTGATTGGCCTGATCGACCTACCGTATATTGTGTTTGAAGGGAATTTTGCGTTGGAATCATGGGGTTTATGGATTGATAGGGAAAATTTCCTTGTTGAGGAATGTCCTTTAGATTAGGTTGACCCCATAAAGGATTAGAAACTACTGGATATGGTTGTGTAGGATACATGCTAGTGGTAGTAGGGATAGAAGGACTTGTAGGAGAAACCTTCCCCCGGGCTTCTTGATGTTGCAACCACATATGTTTCCCCCCAGTAAAATGTTTCCCTCCAGCTAAAGGTTCCCCCTTAGCTAAAGGTTGGGATCCCACTGAAGATTGACCTCCAATGTAAGGTGAAATCAACTACAAGTTTTGATATGGAGGCTAAGTATCTTTTGTAACTGTGGTTGTATAAACGACTTGACTGTTGGCCATCTGACCGATGGGACGACCAAGTAAAGAACTTGGTGTGTGCATGTGTGGAAATAGTGAAGCGGGAATATTACCTGACCCATGTATGAAAGGAGATGTATTCGCAAGTGGTCAGGGTTAACTGGGAAACTGATTCTCTTAGTAAAGAAGAAGCACCAACAGTATCAACTATAGGAGTTGTGGATAAATATAAATTCACAATTCCTTCAGGAAAACCAAAATACAATGGGTTCATGCCAAAATATTGTGTAGTGGTTGAACCGGGATTTAAATTATAAGAATAATAAGCATTAAAATATCTCGTGGATGGTGGATCAATGAGTGGTATGTCGAGTGGATTAGTAAAAATAGGATTCACATAAGATAGGTTGTGACTGGTTCTTCTATTTTTTGGGCACTTCTAGGAGCTACACTCTTGGTCTTAGAAGTTTGATCTTCGATCATTCCTTTGTAAGAAACATTGTTTTAAGGTTCTTGAACTCCAATATCCATACCTTGCATACTGTTAGATATTTGATCCTAAGGCCGACTATAGAAATCAAAGAAACACACTCCTAAGAAAACTAAAATCAATCAACCAAGTAACAAAAGTTTCAAGGATATTTCAAAGACAGGATGTCAATCTGCCAGTGAATAAATGAGAAGCAGTTACCTTGACCTCCACATAACATCCTTTCTCAGTGCAAGTAACCCTCACTTTCGTGGGATCACCCTCCAAGGGTACTGAAAGTGTGATATGACGTATGCCCCAGATACCATGGGAATCCCCCCATAGTCACCTTTGTAAATACCTACGAAATCCCACTAAGGTTACCAACTCATAGCCAGCCTCCGAGTGGGTACAATTGAAATTTGGGACCAAACGTATGGGTAGGATATCAAAGCCTGAAATATTTCTAGAGGACTGAAGACAAGTGGACCGGTAAAAACTCCTGAGGACCTTGAACTGATTTGAGATTCATGAAGCAACAAGACCAAATGAAACCAATGAAACTTCAAGTAAAACCCCAATATATGCTCTTTCCGCTATGATTGGTCAATATTAGGAGGGTTAATATCCATTTCTCTTCTACACATGACCTCATTTTTAGCCCCTTTGTTAGAGGGGGTTCCTGGCTACTTTTTCACTCTTTAGTGTTCAGGCTACAAAAGTTGGATTTGTTCACTCTTTAGTGTTCTACAGTCTGTTTAGTAGTCTTGGATGATTTACTCACTTTTGCTAGTAAATCATCCAAGACTAAATCTTGTGCTATTGTTGGTATGTTAAAAAAAAAAAAATGTTCTAGTCGATTGTATTAGCGTGTGGTTTATTTTAATGGATTTTTACTCAGACGGTTCATGGAGATGAAATTGATGATGTGTGAGACTCGAATCCAATTAAATGCAAAATAATGAGATGGAATTATTTCTTTTCGATGATTCTATGTATGGGAAGGATAAGAGTTATATTATTCTTAACAAAATCAAGTACTCAAAACTATGCAAATTTTCAATTTCGAGGAGCAAGATGATGCCAAACTACCAAGCAATTTTTTTCGAAATCCAAATGCACATGAAAAACTAGCTCTTTTCCAAACGTGTACCAAAACAAATTTTCTAAAGAATGCAAAAAACAATTTGTTCAATTATGTATGCAATGAGACATGCAAATTTTTATGCTTCTTGAATTTCAATTGGAATGAAAGAGATCAATGTTTGACACAAAGAAATATGAGGGAAAAAAAATCAAACAAAGTGCACTCAAAAAATGATGAGAACTGAAAGAAATCAAGTATGACATAACTTGTTCAATCAAGGACTCGAAGATGTAAAAATGAAATAAGACAAACACTCCCGGAGATCCTAAAAAAATGAGCAGCAAGAATTAATATTCAAGGCTAGGTTATGGTAAACAAGATATTCCTAATCATCCAAAAAGAAAGGTGTTTCAATGAAGACAAAAATGGCACAATACAAAACAACCTTTGCAAACTCTGATTGATGAAAACTCCTAAACAATCAAGTAATTTGAAAAAATTGCAAGATGAATATCAAACAACTGAAAGGTAGGATGAACCAAGGGATATATTTAACCCAAAGGGACTATACAATTTCACAAATAGGAAAAATTTTCAAAATCAAATAAGGAAAAGTAATGAGTAATAAATGTAAATTTCTCAATCAAAACAAAGTCAAAGACAAACTAGGAGACTCTGGGATAAAATCCTCTTAACAACAGACTGGAAAAGAAAGGAAGAACCTCACAAAACCACTTAAAAGGAGAGACTGGAACCCTTGTTACCAAAGTAATAGAGCGTTATGGAGATCCCTGGGAGACTAAGGGGGAGCACCAGTCAGGTTAGTGGTGCCATGGCATCAACTGTAGGGGAGTGTTGGTCCTAAAAAAGCTTGAAAATGGCACCCAAAAGCTAAAACTCCGCAGAGACTCAATAAATGGCTCTATAAAATCTTCAATAAAGAAGAGGGAAAGGGAAATAACTCATAATCAAAATTCAAACAAGCAAGATCTAATCACAAGAAAGGATTCAAGGCAAACCAAAAGAAAGACTAGTCAAAGTCCTTCCCCATTGAAGTCGCCAATTTTTTGTTATTAGAAATCTTACCCTGCGGATAGGATAAGCTCCCCTTTGGACCAAGACCCCTTCTTTGGTCCAAATATAGAATTAAACAAATGGTTTTTACTTTCCCTTTAAATCTAACTCAACCAATCAAGCAAGAGAGAAGAATAATACAGTGTACCTTATTTCGATGTTCTTCCTCGTTGCTCCAATCCTTGGGCTTGATCTCCAAAATCCTTAATGAAAATGAAGTCCTGCAAATACCAAAAAAGGAACCCTTCCTCCTACTCTATATGATTAGATAAATCAGATCTATCTACAAACATTGAAACAACAATAGACATGTAAATGTGGAACACATGAACTTGAAGGGAATAGGCCAAGTTTATATTAATTGGAAAGCTAATGGAAAGTACTTACAAATCATGTTTGAAAATGCAGTAAATTCACCAATCTCTCATCATCTAGCCCTTGCATGAATCTCTTATGATTAGAATGATGATACTTCAGCAATGTTCTTCCTCCAGGATCAAAGGTTTGACACATGAACTCTTCCCCCCTTTTTCACATTGGAACAACCTTCAATTTATAGGATTGGCAAGATCAACCACCATGATCAAATAAGGGAAATATTTGAGGATATGGCTCCATGAGTTGGGATTTGATCCTAAGATAGTGTCATAGGATAGGATTCGACCCAAAACAACCTCCTACTTAGGATTTCTCCCTTAAGAATAGTCAAGATGCACCATATTTTTCTCTAACCACACTAGCACTCCCTTTAAGTGAGAGATAGAGTGCCACTGTCACCCCCTAATAAAGGAAAGGGGATATTTGGCACTCCCTCAACATGAGTAGGGGAGAACCACCCTTCATAAATGCCCAAAAATGGTCAAATTTGTCAAGAAAAGGGTGTGGTTCCGGACCTCAAATGTTGGGTTTTCTCTTCCAAATTGACTTAGGGATCGTGAAAAATGTGTTTCATGGTTTAAATGGGTTGTGACACTTATCAAAGTGAATGCGACACTTAGTAAGGTGCATACAACACTTAAGGCAGTGCATGTGACACTTAACAAGGTGCATACATCACTTTGTGACACTTGTGACACTCAGGGTGTGACATTTTGATGTGTAACACTCTTGTCAAAATTTCCTAAATGTTTAATAAATCAAAAAAATATATACTGATTTACCTCAAGTTTACCTACTGTTGCTTGGAAGATGGAACAAGAATAAGTGTTGGAACAGAGGAATTCTGGTAGCTACTCAAAATATCTATAACTACAAAAAGTCTTAAAAAATTGAAAAAAATAATTTTCTCTAAAACATCTTCATAAAGAAAAGTAAGATATGATCTTGTGCAACTATCCTCTGCAATATGTGTTTAAAAGAAACCGTATTGTTGAGACAAAAATAAAATTCTATATGGAAATGATTGAAATTTTGATCTTCCAATTTACCTATCTCTTTTCATGATGATCTAAAAATTATGAGCAAAAGATGAGTACTGGGTGCTTCGATGTTTGGGTCAAAAAATGTATGTTGAATACTGTCTGAAGGAGATCTAAATATTGTTGATGAACATTTGAATTTGGTTGATGAAAATATGAAGATGGTGGATGAAAATATGAATATTGTTCATGAAGATTTCAAAATTGTGAATAATGAATTTCATGAAATAATGCATGAAATTCATAATTGTGCCAAAAAAATTGTGTTGTGTGTTAGATTGAAAAACATGTTAATGTCTAACATTTTCTTTGAAAAACATGTACAAGAGACTTCTGTTAGCTATTGAAAATTAGTGTAACTACAGAAAATATGAAAGCCGCAGAAATTAACTTTCTTTTAAATATTTTGTTGTGGCATAATTTGAATAGTGATCTTTGAAAAATGGAGCTTGATACTTCTTTCTCCCCCACACTGAGGATAATTAATTTCCTTGTGCATCCTTCTGAGATTTGATATTTGATTACATGTTGCTGGAAGAATGAAGAGGTTATTGAGTTGGTACATAATCTAGATGTGCTACTGAAACTAAAGGTATGGAGTTTATTTTGAATCTAAAACTTTGTTTTGTTGATCACATTTATCAGATGTATCAAATAAAAAAATTGTTGTAACCAATACCATGAATACTAATATAGGGAACCGGAAATTATGCTACAAGGAAAAATATTGCAACAAGCATGACATCCCCTTTTTATTTGCAAAATGTGGAAAAGGATACAATTGTTAATAACATTAAACCATATAGTATTTATCAAAAACTAAATATATGGTACAATTCTTACCATGTGAATGGATTTGCTAAATTGGATTGTTGGTCAATAATGGATGTTGTTAACCAATGTGATACTACTCACCAATGATGCCAATGAGTGTCAAGGTTCCTTAATGCATCTTGTTAGGAACAAATGAATTTGTTGGAGTCAAGTAACCTACAGTATCTAATAATCAAGAGGCATCAATGCATTCCCACTGCTATCAGTGAGGAAACATGTAATTGAAATATACAAGTTCCAAGGCATTATAAATATCTCTTGATCTTGATCCCACATAGAGTGTTGAAGTTGATGGGGCGAGACCTACTAGGAAGGAATTCCTTAAGGGATCCCACATCATCCATTATGCGCATAAAGAAAAAATTATTTGAAGAACCATAATACAATATTGAACCAACATGCATAACTTATTGAGAATGTCTCCTACCAGTTGCCTGGTTTTCAACAAAAACTCATGTCTAGTTGCGCCAGTAAACTGGTTTTCACAACTGGACTTTTTTTTATCTTTACTATTTTATTTATTTATTTATTCTTCTACCCTATCCTACTTTGCTTGAAAAGTCAAACATGTTTCAATTATAGGAATACTTCCAATGGAGCCATGTGCATAACAAGATTACAAATAAACTCATATTCAGGTTTGAAAAATATACTTTGATAGATACCAAAATATGAGAAACCAACTGATTTGATTTATATGATGCCAAGAATTGTTGAAGAGTGAAGGAATTTTATGATTTGATAGGTTCCTGGAACCATAATTCAATGTAGTCATGATTCCCTTGTTTCACTTGTTCATTACCATCTCTTTGTATGTCCTCCTTATGCCATGCAGATATTCTACTATTTTTTTATTGGTCTCTTGAACGCATAAAGGATATGATGATATGCATGATAGAAATTCCTCAATCTAAAGCTCTAATGTCTACTCTCCATCAGATGTTTTTAATGGCTATTTGATCTCTTATAGGTCTTCTTCTTGATGTTTCTCATGGAATTTTTGATATTTTATAACTTCTCAGAGTGTAGGTGTGTTCTTGAATGCTATCAGGTTTTGTTCCTAATGATATACAAAGATGTTTCCAACCTATGAAAGGATTTGAGAGATTTGTTTGGAGTAGCATTCTTATTTACTCAACATATTCTTGAACGTGCTTAAATTCTTCTTACGGGTTGATAGTCCCTGTCTTGCACATGAATTAGTCTATGGGGCATTCTTACAACACTTTGAAAATAAATGAAATCAACAAAAATGAAAGAATGCTACTCAAATCTAACTTAAGTAATTTGAAAAATGATCATGTACTTGAAATCCACATGTTACTAAGAAATTGTTGTCACCAAGTTTTATTTTGACATGAGTTAGTCTATTCATGCATCCTACTTAACATGATTTAAATGGTTGAAGAGAGACCCACTACAGATATACTTATAGAAAATGCATCGAGCTTTTATACTACAAAGAATTTATAGTAAAGTCATGTTTGGATATTATAGTTTCTCCTCCCATGCATTCATTCATATATGCGTTTAAATGATAAAAATAAAAACCAAATCCTTTTTGCACTTCGCTGAAAACAGAGCCAAAAATGTTTGTCAATTCGATTGATCGAACTCTACTACACTAAATCATCAACCCGAGGTTCGTAAACTGGTGGAGTGCATGCAAAATATATGTAGGTATTAGCTTCTAATATATCTATAAATGACTATTATGTGAAATAAAAAACATTCCATTATTTAGCTGCAAAAACAAAGTCGTTGCATAAACAGAGTCACTACTTAACTACAGAAAACAGATTAATTATTCATTGTTTAGCTATAGAAAAAGAGTTTATATTCATCTATAGAAAAAACAGAGTAATTACAAATACTAAAGAAATAACTTTAATAAAATCACAGGAATGATTCTAAACACCTGAGATCATTAACATACAAGATAATTAGCTATTAAAAAATTGTAGGATTTCAATCATCCAATTAATGAAGGTTTATGTGAATGATGTGAACATTATTTTATTCAATTAATAACTTATGTTTGTTAATCTTCTTGTGTGTTGCAAACATAAATAAATAAACTTCAAGAAATGAAAGAACATCAAATGAAATCCACATAACTGGTAAATTAAACAATACCAATAGTAAAAAATGAAACACACTCCTCCTCAGAGGGGCCTCCTAGTTTGGTGAACGACGCTCAAACAAAACTATAAGATTGAACTCACAAAATTAAAGCACACGACTAGTGCAATTGAACAATAACCATAACTCTTTGTATTAATATCAGAACAACAATTTGATAGCATGGAATATATGTTTGTGAAGGTTCTCATAACAAGTATTTATACATTACAAGTAAGATCTTAGAGATGCACAACCCACAGATCCTCAAACCAGCTGCAACAACAGATCTAAGAAAATGTGTTTTATAGAATCGCCCATATCTCCCAGATCTTTCATTTTTTTTAGAAATTGGCTTGAGAGTCACTTAAATGGGCTCGTTCTGCCCAAAACCCTTGTCCCCGATTTTCGATATTCACCTTCATAATTCCATAAATTGCATCTGAATATCACTTTCTAGAACTTGTTGCTAATTTTGACCAGGTATTTGACAATGAGTTGGAGCTTCATACGTTCAACTTGGGCCTGATCCAAGCACCATGAAACCATATTGATGCATTTGTCAAAAAAACCCATATTGTGGAATCTCTTCTAAAGCTCGGTAAATATGCCAATCGTGGAAGTTGCTACGAAAATTGTGTGCTAGATTACCAAAATTTCTTGAGAAACCATCATCGGTAAAACCAAAGTATAATTCTAATTAATCATTAAAAACAAGGAAATTAACGACAATTAACCACTTAATGCTTGGAAGTTTGTATTGGTGCATTCATGAGGAAATAAGATAAAAATGGAAATGTATGGATGGAAGGAAAGGGAGAAATTATCATAAAAGAAGTAATTATAATGGTGAAAAAGGTGTCAAATCAATGACCCAACAATAGAAACCTCAATTGAAACTCAAATGAGTGAGTTTTCCTCCAAGTTTGAGAAGGATTTCTCGATTTTATCTTTCCTTTCTACCAGTATAGATCCAATGAAATCGTGGTATGTGGATAATGGAGCATATAGGCATATGACATCAGCCTGGGAGTTATTTTCAAGTCTAATAGAGTAGGACTCAAGAGATCGGATTGAACTTGGTGATGATTTCAAGTACTCTCTAGTTGGATTTGGTACCATTACCTTCTAACTCCGTTCAGGTAACTGTGTAGAATTTGATGATGTTTTGTTTGTTCCAGGCCTTAGGAAAAACTTGCTTTCTGTTTCGGTCATGGAGGATAAGTGTTATGAAGTAAATTTCAAGAACCAGTAGGTTCTTATCAAACCAAAAGAATATAGGCTAGAAGCAGCATAGGTGATCGGGGTTAGGGAAGGAAATGTATACACGTTGTGGGGTGAACATGGTTGAGCCATAGTTCACAACACAGAAAACTTGTGCGAGTTTTGGCACAAGAGGATGGTGCACCTACATCACAAGGCATTTCGTATTTTGAGGGATATATTTATAGGTCTTATAGATTTTAGTATTGACCAGCAGGGTGTACACAAAGGGTGAAAACTTGGAAATCATGCCAAGGATAATTCCCTAACTAGTGATCATAGGTCTAAGGAGATTATATACCTAGTGTATTTGTATGTTTGTGGACTGATGTCAGTAGCATCAGTCATAGAATGCATGTACTATGTTTTCTTCATCGTTGATTTCTCTTGCAATACATGGATCTACTTCTTAAATACCAAGTATGATGTCTTTAGTAGGATAAAGGAGTTTAAAGACTTAGTTGAGAACTATATAGGGAATAATATCAAAGTCTTGAGATCGAACAATGAGGGAGAGTATACCTCCAAGGAATTTGAGGGTTGTTGTAAGGAGGCAGGGATCAAGAGGGAGTTGATTGTTCCATACAAACTGCAACAAAATGGGGTTGGAAAGAAAAAAAATAATCCACCATAAGGGCTTCTCAGTCCATGATTCATGACTAGGACTTTCCCATGTTTCTTTGGGAAGAGGCATGAAACATAGCAGTCTACATCTAGAATAGGTGTCTGCAAAGGATCTTGGAGGATAGGGAAGAAAACCAGAGTAGGAATTCACCTGTGTGAAACCAGAGGTGAGTCATTTTCATATTTTTTGGTTGTCTATTTTATATTGATGTACCTGTAGAGAAGAGGACCAAGTTGGATCCTTCCAACAGGAAGGGTTTGTTTGTGGGTTATAGTGAGACTTCAAATGCCTACACAATATCCATTCCATATCATAGGAAGACAATCGTAAGAAGTGATGTAAAGTTAGAGGATTCATTTTCTTCCAGGAAGTATCATGAGCCTATTCCAGTGTCAAAGAACGAGGAGTAGGAAGCTTTAAAGTCTAATCTTAGGTCACCAATGGATTCTAGATCAAGGAAACAACATTCAAGTGAGGAGGAGGAGCCATTAGATCATTATGGTTCTGTCAGAAGATCTACATGGTTCACTCAGAAATTGAGGGATGCTCAAGAGTATGTTGAGACTCCTAAGAGAACATTCAGGGAGAGCATACCTCCAAAGAATTTTTCAAACTACATAGCATTGATGAGAAACATCATATATTCTGAGCCTTCCAGATATCAAGAGGAATTATACCAGTAGGTATGGTGGTATGCCATGATGGAGGAGTACACCTCCATCATGAAGAATGGCGTATGGAACATTTTGCTGAGATCGGAGGAGAAGTCAATAGTAAGTTCCAAGTGGCTCTACAATATAAAGCATGATGCATATGGCATCATTGAGAAGTTCAAGGAGAGGTTTGTGGTGAGAGGGTTCTCCCAGAAATAGGGTGTGAAATATGAGGAGAATTTCACTCTAGTCGCCAGGTACACTTCCATTACAACAGTGATTTCCTTAGTCTCCATTATGGGATGGAGGATACGTCAGATGGATGTAAAGACAAATTTCCTCAATGGGATAATTGAGGAAGAAGTGTACATAAAGAAGCCTCAAGGATTTGAGATTAGTGGGAAGGAGTCCCATGTTTATAGGCTGAAAAAGGCCTTGTATGGACTCAAGTAGGAACTAAGAGCATGGTATTCCTAGATCGATGGATACCTGTAGAGTATGGACTTTACCAAAAATTAATCAAATAACAACTTATATTTCATATTTGTTTATTTTGGTGTTGTATGAAGATAACGTGTTCCTTACATGATCAGAGAATATCATAGCAGGGTGCAAGAAAGATATGGAAGCTAAGTTTGAGATAAAGGACATTAGCATGATGCATTACTTCTTACGGTTGGAGGTTTGGCAGAGACCAATAGATATTTTCCTTGGATAGGGTAATTAAGTATTATAAATCCTTAAGAGATTATGAATGGAGGAATACAAACCCATGGAAACACCTATGATCACTAACCTAAAGAAGGTCACTACTTTAAATTCAGATATGGTGGATCCCACGTTGTATAGGAAGGTGATAGGTTCCTTGATGTATTTGGTCAACATTAGGTTAGATATATGTTTTGCAGTGAACACCTTCATCCAATTCATGGTGGAGCCGAGGCACAAGCATTGGGCAGCAACAAAACATGTGCTTAGATACTTGAGAGGCATAATGGAGTATGGGTTATGATATCTTGGAGATGGTGAGGTGAATTTGCAGGGGTATATAGACTCATATTGGGTAGGCAATGCAACAGACAGGAAGAGCACCTCAAGGTGTTTTTTTATTTTGGGATCAACAATTATATCATGGTTCAACAAGAAGTATATTTTCATGGCACTTAGCTCAGCAAAGGCACAATATATGGTAGCTAGCACAACAAGTTGTGAGTCAATTTGGATTTGCAAGCTACTTGAAGTTTTATTTGATCGGGAATTAAATCCCATGGTTATATACTATGATGATCAAAGTTGTATCAAATTCTTTGAGAATATAGTATTTCATTAAAAGTCCAAGAACATAGAGATCTAGTATCACTTCATTCAAGACATGATTCAAAAAGGATAAATGAAGCTCCATTATGTGCCCACGGATCAAAATGTTGTAGATATTTTGACCAAGCTCTTAGAAAAAGGAAAGTTTGAAGAATTCTGGGACAAACTTGGATTGGTACAGAATTCATTTCTCACTAAGAGGGAGTGTTGATGTTTGTAGCTTGGACAGGAACTTCCACATAGGTTTTTTGTCAAATGTGTGTGATGTTATTCAAGTCAAATCTATTTTGTAATTCACTTTATTTATAAACTGAAAGGTTTTTAATTAGATTTTCAGTCTAATAAAGTGTATTTTAATGCATTCGTGAATTGGACTAATCTTAACTATAGATCTCAAAGTGATATTAGTTTTTTGGTACATTAGGGTTTCAGCTAAAGTATAAAGGAAAATCAAGGTAGAGGGTAAACACACACTTTTGTACACCAAGAATACTCAAGAGACTAGATATAGATCATTTGATTGGATTCAGAGGATAGGAGAGGAGCCAAGGTCAAATCAGATCAAACAATGTCATACAACTCTTTAGTCTAATGGAAATTTGAGTGTCCAACAGATAGATCTAGTGCATATCTCAGTACCCAGGAGACATATCTAGAAGATATGAGGACCAATAGGAAGATTTGTTGCAAATATGAGTGACCACAAGAGAAATATAGAAGATATAAGTGGCTATAAGGAATATCTAGTGCATATGTGATTGTTCAGTAGGAAGATCTAGTGCAGATCTAAGTGACCAATAGGAAAATATAGTAGATCTGAGTGACCAGCAGGTATATCTAGTAGATCTTAGTGACCAACAAATATATCTAGTGTAGATATAAGTGTTCAACAGGTAGATATAGTATATCTAAGTGAATAATAGACATATCTATCATATATCTGAGTGTCTAGTAGGTTGAAAACCTCAATTTTTAGGTGTTCTTGCAAGTTTTGATCATTAATGATAAACTGAATTGAAGGAAACAAATTCTTGTGTACTTGAAAAGCTGTTTTTCTTTTGTTGTTTATATTTTCCAGCCATATGTGTGATTGATGCATGCTCAAATTTTTATTCATGTTATTGATGAAATTGATATCTGATTTATTTAATAAAGAAGCATAGGACATCATACACCTAGGGTTTGGAAAATTTCACATTTTTTATATGTTTGACTAGGTAAGCCCAATCACCCTCTTAGGGTGTGTACCCTTGTTAAGTGGGCCCACAACCCCCTCTTGAAGGGACACCTCACTTGAGTTGTGTATAAAATCACAACTCAAGATTTCCTTTGTGTCATATCATCATCTTGATTCATAGTAATTGATTTTTTAGCCTATGGAAATGATTCTTTAGTCTATGAGCACCATATATTGTGTTTCTATTGTTCATGGGTTCATCTTCTCTTTTGTTTATGATGTTGTTTACACCCAAACCTACATTGTAGTAGTTAGTGGTGACTTGGTGCAACTTCAGACATAATTCCCATTATCACCTCAACGTTCATGTATCTTTCCATGGATTGGTGTTTTTCCAGCCTTAGGGGGGGTATCCCTAGGTGTTGATTCATATTTGTGAATTTGGCAAGACCAATGCTTGCTCCTCAAGCTAAAAAGTAAAAGAAAAAAGAGGTTGGGATGGAAGTGTAAAAACCAATGGGGGATATAGTAGAAAAGAATCCCACTAGATCAAGGTAATTCAACCTCCTTATTACTATTTGGTAGGTGAGTCATGTGGGAAAGATCCTTGCATAAAAGTATATTCTGGTCGCATTAAGACAAAGTCAAGAATAAGGGGAAATTGAGCATTTCATCAAGTTAAAGTGGCTAGTATCAAAGTTTAATTAAGAAAATAATTGAACCTAGCCCTAAATCTATGAACTTATAGGGATGGAATCACAATGTTAGATCACAAATGATCATATAGCTAAGGTAAGAATGAATCCACATAGCATATGAAACATATAACTTAATCACGTGGGAGAATTATTGTAGCAACAAGATAAAATTAATAGGATAGAATAAAAGAGAAGATGAGTACCAAATTACTCATTGTATTGACATCAAAGATCAAGAACATATTACAAGTACAAGGGATAATGAAACCCTAGAATCCAACCCCTTTCTCCATATCTTTCTCCTTCCTTGGCCAAGAATGGCCTTGCATGTGAACTCTAACTGAACCTAGAATTGAATTAGTCTCTCATGCAAGGCATAGTTATCTTTGGATGTAAGTGGATAAGGTTGTAGCAAGGCACATTGAACTAAAATTGAATAGATAAGAGTGTGTTCAAAATAGAGTGCATATATCTACCTCAACTAGTGTTCTCTCCTTCTAGTTAAGAGTTAATTCCTTTTCCATAAATAATATCCACTTAAACTACTCCTTACATGGATTAGAAAAAATATCTTCCAAAATTATTTTGGGTAAGAGATATTATTTATGTCTATCATTATCCATTACAAGACACATGTCAACATCCTCATGCTCATCAAATTATAATTAAAGAAATGATGTTGTATGCACACTTTGACACATGGAACCATTTATTTGACCAATCATCAACCTGTAAGCTTCATGTCACTGCCCAAAAATAGGCATGCTAAAATTTGTAGTGACCCCTCCTAAAAAATAGCAGCCTCAAAATGTCGAGTTAAGCCTCCTAAAATATAGGAACCTCATAATGCCCAAATAACATGCATGGAAACAATAACTATAACAAACATGTCTAAAAATAGACATTGCTAAAATATAGCTCCACCTCACATGTCGTTGCAAACAAGTTTATCATACTAGTCTACCTCTAAGGAACTTGGATATGTGCTTTGTTTCACCATGCAAGCCTTGTAGCCCTAGCTGCTAAAATAGTATGTTTATGGGATAGTTTGACCCGCTCAATCAGATGTGGAAAAACACTCAATGGCGAGTCCCAATTAGACCCACTCTGTTTCGGGTAGCGCTTCCAACCAGATTTTGGCCTGGTTACTGATCTTACTAAAATATGAATCTAAGAACTGAAGGTTCTCAGATGAATTAAAAAATATAAAAAATTACAAATAACTAAATTTAAGCTAATATGTATGATTATTATTCTAAGATGCAGTCTCTAACTAATTCTAAAATAACCTATTCTAATCAGGAGCAAACTAACAAAAAATGAATACAGTGAAAGTATATGTATTACTTGCATAGAAGAAATTCATAACACAAGTAATATACAAATTCAACACAACAACAAGTTAGAATCAAGAAATTGATTAGTTAACTATATTATGTTGTCGTTGTACTCATTCTGAAAATCATGGTAACTATAAACTGCAAACATTAATTCAGAAGTAATTCATCTATAAATATTCACAAACTGCAGTAACAGACATGCATAAATAGAATAGTCACATTCATACACATCAACGCCATCATCTCCATCTAGAATGTATCTTGGTTCAAATTAACTTGTAGTAGAAATATTGTCTTGCTGCATTCTGAAACCAAAGGCCCTTTCAAATGGACATTCCACCTCTTTATAGTGAGGAGTGTCTGTTTACAATCATTATCTCTTTGCATTCATGAGATTAGGGACGTTTTGCAAAAAGGGTATCTTCATATTCCAAATTCAAAATTGAGATTACAATAACCGAAGAAGGCAACATCTGGAAAGAACTTTGAAATTTGTAATCATGAACTACCTTGTTCATGGAGTTGATCTTGGTATTATTTCCAAATGTAATGATTTCTTAATATGCTCTCGAGTTTTCTTGATTGAAATATCTCCAAGACCAATTATCCATTTCAAAATTTGGTGGAAACTTCTTGATATAACTATTATGATGTGTTCTTGATGAAGGATTGGATTTTTTGGGTGAGTCGGGCATGTTTCAATATGTGTTCTTTAATTGATTTTTCTTCAAATTGACATAGTTTTTGGATGGTCTCCTAGTAGGATTTCTTGTGATCCTCTACCTCAACCCTTCTCGCGTTGACAGATATTGTTTCATCAATGGACTGCATGGGTTTTACCACTAACTCTTCCATGATATCATTTTCATTTCTCCATAACTTTGCACAGGTGTCAGTTGTTTCTCCTTGGGTGGTGCGTGCACTCGTGAAGAGAGGTATGCTAGTGTCAAAGAGAATTTGGCATCTAAGTCTTTCCCTCTTTGAATATACTAGTAGTGAGGTAGGTAGAGGTTGGTGCATATCTTTCCAACTGAGCATCTCCTCTAAAGCTTTGCTCACTTCCTGATACCTTTCTTGATTCTCTATCAATGTTCTTTGTAGCCTAAGTTGTTCCTCTTTCTCATCCCATATGCTACTTAGAATATTGAGGAGCTCATTCTTTCATGTAGCTAATTCTTCACTCGATGCCAACATATGTGCCTTGATAGATTCCATGGTGCATTTCGATGCTCTGGTCTCTTCTATGGCTACGTTGAGTTTCTTGTTTTCCTCCTATAGCTTATTTCTATGGGTGTCCTGTTAGATTTTCATCCTTTTCTCAAATTATACATTCATCTGGTATTTTTGATCTTGTAGGGATCTATTCATATTCTCTAAATTGAGACTCTCAATTGTTTTTACAACTTCCTAGACATCTATGGTGAACTTGTTCTTTACACTTTTCAACTCTGTCTCTAATTCGAATACTATATTCTTAGTAGTGCTGAGGGTGTTGGTTACTTCAAGGATAGATGAGGAATTTAACCCTGCAAAAGTGTTGAGCATTGAAGCTTCTTGGACCGCATTCTCTTCAAGGTCAGGACCTACTTTCCACTCTAATACCCTCCTTGTATATGAATTTAACCTAGTGTCTTATCCTCTTTTCCTCTTGTCTGATATTTTCTTGACACTTCTTGTTCTTTTATCAAAGTAGTAGTCTCCAATGGCTACTACAGAGCCCTCAAAATTCATGGCTTGGGACGAGAGGGAGGAATATCCAAGAATGGTACTTATGGGAGTGTATTCTAGAGGAGGTAAGTTCAAAATGCCCAGGTTGGGTGTCAATGGAGTGCTAGGTTTCTGGCTTTAACTCGACTTCAATAGTTCATATGATTTTTCTTAGCTTCATCCTTGTCGACTAATCGTTTTTCCTCTGCTTCATCAACTAATTAATTGGCTTGTACTTCATCAGCTAACCTATTGGATTTTTCTTCCTCGACCAAATTTTTTTCTTCTTATTATTCTTTCTTTTGGAGTGCATCCTGATGTTCCATGTGCTCATGTTCTTTTTTTTTCCTCTCTTCATCTTGTCATTTCTGATAATATTTCTTAGCTTGTACCCTTTTTTGTTCAAGCTGCTCTTCTTTCTTGGTTTTCTCCCATTCTTTGGTGAAATCCATATCATGTTCTCACTGAAGTAACCTCTGGAATTGGTTTATATTTTCCCTCTTGATATCTTCTTGTTCAAGTTCAAGCTCTCACTTGGCAATGTCATAGGGAAACTGGTGTAGGACTTCATCGTAAGAGAGAGTTCCCTTAAACTTATCTTCCTCAAAATCGATAACATGGATATTGGGATGGGTGAGACCAATAGACCTGACATGGTTGATCACTAGCTTGTGAGAATCATGGCCTTTAGGCTCTCCCAGGCATAAGATTAGCTCTTGTAGGGCCTCTGCTTCTTTTCTTGCATGTTGGCTATTGGAAATAGTGTAATTTCCAATGTGGATAGGGAAGACTAGACAAATTTTTGTGTTGTTGGTTTGTAATAGTGCAGTAACCCTGACCCCATGGTTTGGTATTCAATTTCCCTTATCATCAAACATTCTAGGACAAAGTATGGTAAAAGGTGTGGGGCTCTAGTGGTCCCATACACCCTGATATATGATTAATATTTATAGAGGAACCAATGGGATACCCCTTTCATCCCATTCCTAGATTCGAAGGATTTTATGTGTCTGTTAGGACCCTATAATGTACCTTTTTGCTCATACTTTTTGTTATCATTACATCCTTTTCCCACTCACATTTAAGCCTACATTATCAATTTAACCTATTTTTCCAAAGGTATATAACGTTTCTTCTCTTTGCTATATGTTTAATTTGTTTTACATGTAATTTTACATTACTCTCATACTTAGCCATCAGAAATATATAGTTGCTGAAACAGTTTGAACTGCAGATTATATATTGTTGTTGCTTGAAGACCCGTTGCTGAAACAGTCAAACAACACGCAAATCCCATTGCTGAAACAGTTTGTGATTTGTGATGCTGAAACAACATTTCACACAGCAGTAACAAGAAGGAGTTGTTACACTAGACGCAACAGCCACACCTTAAGCCAGCACCAACCATCGTTGTTGCTTGAGACCCCGTTGATGAAACAGTCAAATAGGACACAAATCCCGTTGCTAAAACAGTCTGTGATTTGTGATGTTGAAACAATACAAACAACAGTAACAAGAAAAGATAAATAAAGAAGCTGTTACACCGGCCGCAACATCTGCACCCCAAGCCAACACCATTCCAACTACTGTAACAACATTTTGCTATGGGAGATCAGAATATCCTATTCCAACATAGAAGATTAGATCAGATTAAGAATAGGATTTGTATGTACACATGTAATTTTATGATCAATTGTATTAAGAGTATTCTCCTCTTTAAATAGTGGAGAAATCAGCATTAGGGGGGGATTACGAAAGGCTTAGCTGAAAACGAGTCATAAAGAAGGAGCGTGTTCACACTGAATATTGTAACTTGACACATTTGACAGATGAATAAAAAAATCACTCTGAGCATTTCTTCTTAGTTTCTTTTATTTTTGGGGAATCTTGTGAGAAGGAAAGGGCCCACCTTCTTCACAAGATTCACCCATTAGTTTCTGTAGTATGTTAGTATTGTTTTTATTCATACCTTGTTGAAACTTTGTTTCCACTGATTGTTACATTGTTTTCATACAATTCATTCCTAGGTGATTGTTAATCATTCTGATTGGTAATTCTGAGTTTATGAAAGTGTGATACTCAAAGACAGGTGCTGAAGATTCCTTCTTGGGGAATAGGGTCATGTTCTCTGTCACAGAATAGTTAGTCTTCGATAATTGTTAATCATTCTGATTGGTGATTCTGTTTGATGAGTTTATGAAAGTGTGATAGTCAGAGACAGGTGTTGAAGATTCCTTCTTTGGGGAATAGGGTCATGTTCTCTGTTATAGAAAAGTTAGTCTTCTTTGTAATGTGTTGAAAAGTTCCTTTTCCCTAGGTTGTTATTTCTTAATGTAATCCAGGATTCTTCTGATAGTTATTTCCTTTTGAATCTTAAAACTCTGCAATAGATAGATTGCTTTTACTACAATTCAAAGTAGAATTTCAGTCTGTTCAAAGCAAGGTGTGATTAGTGTACTTTTACTACAATTCTAGATTGTTTTTGAGATTGAGCATATACAGTGTGTGATTTCCTTTGAAATAAACAGACTTCCCTAGGTTGACAATTTATGTAACACTTGATTGTTTAATTAATAAGCAATTATAGTGACCAACATTTTGGCGCCGTTGAAGGGGAAGGAAATTATAGATTTCAAAAGGATTTACATTTTTCTTTCATATGTATAGATTGCATGAGAGGACGCGGACCCCCCAAGGAAACTGACCCTACAGGTGGCAGGGGCAGAGGAAGAGGAGGAAGAAAGACCTTCATTGACCAGATTATATCAAAATCTGAATCTATTGTTCCTCAATGACCAAGCTCTCGAAAACCAAAGCCTCAACCTTCCTTTCAAATGAACTTTGAAACGGAGACAGTTGAAAAACCAACAGACAACATTGAGGATTGAGCAAGTGCAGTAGGGGAACAAACAGAAGAAACCATGGATGGATATAATGAATAACTACACCATGAAGAACAGGTAGGTCTTGAAGCAGAGGTAAATGATGAAAACTCTTTTTCTACCTTAGGATTTCCTATTGGTGATCTCCCTATAGGAGTAGCTCCCATGAAGAATATCCCACTTTCAGCTTTACCTAACTTTCATAGTTTATCTTCTGAAGATCCTGATGAATTCCTTTTCGAGTTTGACATATTATGAAGAAGTTATGATTACATTTCCAATGCTCAAAAATTAAAGCTATTCCCAGCAACATTAAAGGGAAATGCATTAAGATGGTTCATGAATCTTGGAGGCCATGTAATCACAACATGGGATCATATGAAACAAAAATTTCTGCACAAATATCAAGACTATTGTCGAACAAGAGAAAAAAGAGAGGAATTATTCAGGATGATACAGAAAGAGGATGAAAATATGGAGGACTTTGTGGAAAGGCTACAGTATAATCTACAAAGATCCAGTCACCATGATGTAAGTAAGGATATTCTTAAAACAATATTATTAAAAGGAGTAAGGGATGACTGTCTAGATATGCTGAATATGTTGGGAAAAGGGGACATATCTAAAGAATCATATGATGAAATTGTCAACCTCTATAAAAGATGTTCAAGAGGAGCTACAAGGAATAGATCAAACAACAGGGATACCACATTTTCAAGAGTTCAAAAATCAGCCAGTGGAGGAGCAACAAGAGTCGAAATAGGTAATCTACCTGAGGAATTTAAAACTGAAATGTTAAGCTCTTTTGCTTCATAAATTGACACCCTACAGATTCAAAGGAAACAAGCCGAAGCAGAAGCAGCTCTATCCATCTTTTGTTCCAAATGCAGAGATAAGCACCCACGAAGGGAATGCCCATTGGACAAAAATCCAATTTACACCATTTGTGATAAGGATCATGAAACCCAACAATGCCCTTCTTTACCAGGAATCAAAGTAGCATTACAACCAACCAATGAAGAAGCTAAAGCTATCTATCTATTGACACAGAGAAGGCAATGGAAACCACGGGGACAACGTATGAATCCTAATATGCCATTTACATCTTCTAATCATTGGAATAATTATCCTTCTTTTAGTCAAGAAAATTACCCTCCCTTCAATCAAATGAATTACCCACCCATGCAACAAACAAACCCTCCCTTTATGGACCCAACAATATGGACACCTTGGCCTTCACAACAACCACCTTACCTTAACCAATGGAATCCAAATTGGAGAGGTCAACAACCCTCGTTCCCAAATCAATTTCCTCAATTTCAATCACAAGTTCAGCAACCACTCTATTTACCATCAGGTACTCCACCGAACAATCAAATGATGAGGCCCCAACTACCTGTACAACCTAACCCTAACCCCAATAATAAGGTTGTGCAATGCATTGATATTCAAAACCAGCCTATACTTTCTCTTTTCCCTGCACAATGCAATGATATTCATTTACAATCTGGGAAAATAGTAGAACCTATCATTGATGATGTTACCTCTTCTGATTCTGATAAAGAAGAAATAAAAAAGCATGATGTACCTGAAGAGGTACAATCGTCCCCCAACACTGTTGCTGAAACAGCAAAACCACCATTCCCTGAGTGTTTAGCTTTGACTAAAACACCCGATCCACCTACTTTCAATCTTCTAGGGGAATTACAAAATCTCTATGTCAAAATTCCACTATTACAAGCACTAAGAGATGTACCAAATTATGCCAGAACTATGTGAGACATTTGTGTTAAGAAACCCGGTAGGAAAACTAAAGATCCCCTCACAGTCCATGTCATGGGTGATTTTTCCACACTAATGTCAGGGAAATCTCCTCCAGTTAAATATGGTGATCCAGACCATGCTACCATCACAGTGCAAATTGGAAAAACAATAATTCCTCGAGTTCTGGTAGACTTAGGTGGTGCTATCAATATCATGACTCTTGAAACTTCACAACTGTTACAACTGAAGGATGAAATCAAAGACACACCAACCATTCTAGAATTAGTTGACCACTCTACAATCAAACAGGAAGGACTCATTGAAGACCTAATCATTTCAGTTGATTCCTGGAATTATCCAGCTGACTTTGTGGTATTACAACCTAAAACAAAGTTGGGAGGTCACCCTCTAATTTTGGGCAGACCTTGGCTAGCCACAACAGATGCCTTTATCAGCTGTAGATCTAGTTCAATGACAATTTCCAATGGATATGAGACCAAACATCTTACTCTCTACCCTCATGTTACACCCTTGATTAATAATGACAATTCCTTATGGGTGGACTTTGATGATCAAACTACTCAACCTATCTTGACTATCAGACAAGCCTTAAGCCTTAAAGATGCCACTGAGGATGAAGTAATTAATAATTTTATTTGTGAACCCTCCTCTGTGACTCCAGAAACACATAATCAACTATCTTCACTTTTGGAGTTAGATACCCAAGAAAACCTTAACTCTGAAGACCCACCTCAAACATCAGCCACCATCTCTTCTAAAAGTATACCAGTAGAAATTGAACCTAGAAAAACATTGAACATAAACCCCAACCTGACAGTTGCTTAAACATAGCAATTAATGAAGTCACTTCTTGAACATAAGGAAGAATTCGCATGGGACTATATAGATATGAAGGGAATCTCTCCTGAATTATGTACTCATCGTATCTATATCAAGGAAGATTGTCGACCGATCTGCCAATCTCAACGACGAATGAACCCTAATTTAAGAGAAATTCTTAAGGAGGAACTTCAAAAATTGCTTAATGTAGGGTTTATTTATCCTATATCGGACAGTGAATGGGTTTCCCCATTGGTAATAATTCCTAAGAAAAATGGGAAATGGAGAGTATGTGTATATTATAGAGCCTTAAATAAAGCCACTCAAAAAGATCACTTTCCATTACCTTTCATTGATCAGGTGTTAGATAATTTGTCAGGGAAGAAATTAGTATCTTTCTTAAGTGGTTTCAGTGGGTATAACCAGATCAAAATTGCACCCTAATACCAAGATAAGACCACTTTTACTAGCCCACGGAGAACTTTTGCTTATAGATTCCTCCCATTTGGACTATGTAATGCACCAACAACCTTTCAAAGAGCAGTTATAGGAATCTTTTCTAATATGATTAATGATTCTATGGAAATTTTTATGGATGATTTTACCCCTTATGGTGTCTCTTTTGAGGAAGAACTACAAAACCTTGAGAAAGTACTTAAATGATGTATAGAACCCCACCTCTCCTTAAGCACAGAAAAATGTCATATGATGATGAATGAAGGAGTAGTACTTGGACATTTTATTTCATCTCAAGGAATTCAGGTGGATCCATCCAAGATACAAGTCATTAAAGACCTTCCTATTCCCAAAACCCAAACAGATGTGAGAAGTTTCTTAGGACACGCTAGATACTATAGAATATTTATTAAAAAAAATTCAAAATAGCTTCTCCTCTGTTTGTGTTACTTATGAAAAATGTTGAATTCAAGTGGACTAATCTTTCCCAGGAAGTATTTGATACACTCAAACATCAGTTATCTACAACTCCTATTCTAAGAGGACCTGATTGGACACTTCCCTTTCATATATCCTCTAATTCTTCAAATACTACAATAGGGGTTGTCTTGGGACAAGAAGAAAATCATTTCCCTTATGCTATTTACTTCATTAGCAAGAATATGACTCCTGCTGAACTTAACTATACAGTTACCGAAAAGGAATTTTTAGCAGTTATCTATGCTATTAATAAATTTTGACATTAGATCACTGGCTATTATACTTTTGTCCATACTGTTCACTCAGTTATCAAATATCTAATGAACAAACCTGTCACAAATGCTCGAGTCACCAGATGGTTACTATTATTACAAGAATTTGATATTACAATTGTAGATAGACCAGGAAAAGAAAATGTAGTTGCTAATTTCCTTTGTCGATTAACACCTGATGATAATACTCCAGTAGACGATTCCTTTCCTGATGAATATCTATTTGCAGTATTTTCTCACTCACCATGGTATGCAGACATCACTAACTACTTGGTTGCAGGGAAGTTACCACCACACCTATCCCACTAAGAGAAAAAAAGAATCATTCAACAAAGTGCTTGGTATAGCTGGATAAGTGGGTGTCTTTTCCACACAGGACTTGATCAAGAAATTTGAAGATGCATTAGAGAAGATGAGGTTTATGATTTACTAAAAGCTTGTCATGATGGCCCTTGTGGAGGGCATTTTGCTGATAAGAGAACATCACATAAAATTCTCAAGATGGGTTATTATTGGCCCTCACTTTTTAAAGATGCAAAGAAGTATGTTCAGGCCTGTGAAAGCTGTCAAAGAATGGGTCAACCAAATCATAGAGAAGAAATGCGATTAAATCCCCAGGTAGTACTCGAACCATTTGAAAGATGGACCTTAGACTTTGTAGGACCCATTAACCCTCCATCCAATCAAAAAGTTTATATAGTGGTCTGCACAGATTATATGACCAAATGGGTGGAGGCTAAAGCACTCCATAGAGCTACTGAAGAAGCAATTCTAGATTTTTTATTTGAATATATCTTTATCAGATTTGGAGTGCCTAGAGAATTAGTCACAGATGGAGGATCTCCTTTCACTTCTCATGGTTTTAAAGCCACCCTTCAGAAATATCATATTCATCATAGAATGACTACACCATACCACCCCCAAGCCAATGGACAGGTGGAAAGAAAAAACAAAGTAATAGAAGCCATTCTCACAAAAACAGTGAAGGAAAATAGAAAGGATTGGTCTCACAGGCTCCCTGAAGCATTATGGGCTTACAGAATTACCTGGAGAAATACTACAAGATTCTCCCCCTATGAATTAGTTTATGGAAAAAGTGTTGTCTTTCCTTTGGAATTTGAAATCAAAACCTTAAGGACCACTTTAGTTGTTAACCTTGATTTGACTGATGCACAAACAACCAGGTTGCAGCAGCTTAATGAATTGGACAAAAAAAGACAACCATGATTCAACAACAAAGAACAAAATGGCATGATAAAACCATCAAGCATAAGCAATTCCAAAAAGGTAATTGGGCTTTACTATATGATTCTCAGTTTAAATAATTTCAAGGGAAACTACGTACAAGATGGCTAGGACCTTATGAAGTGGACACTTTTTTCCCCAATGGAATAGTAAAGCTCCTCACAATCGATGACTCTAAAACACCGTTATTATTGAATGGTCATCGGCTCCGTCTGTACCAGCGCCCCATTTCCAAAGAAGATTTTAAGGCCACATGTGTGGCAAATTCACATTATCTCTTTTTAGAGGAGCCTCCTGCCCCTCATTGCAATTAGTTTTTCTGAATTTAATTTCTTTAGTATTAGATTAAATTTCTTTTACTAATAATCCCTATCAAGAAATGGCATGTTACAATTGATTCTTTTGCAGATTCTCAAGCCTACCAAGAAAGGACAATCTTACTACAAGAAGATCCAAGCTTCATTTTGTGAAGCATTTCTCCCTCTTTCTTCAATCCATTCACCCTCACATCCCATTCAACATCCCCATCATTCATCCTTATTTATTTTCTTTCCTTTTCCATTCCCTTTTCCCTCATTTTCCCCATTGCTGAAATGCCACTGATCAACGACACTTTCCCTCATTTTCCCATTGCTCAAACACCATTCCTCAACAATATTTTCCTCATTTTTCCCATTTTCCCATTGCTGAAACACCACTGATCAACAACACTTTCCCTCATTTTCCCATTCCTCAAACACCATTCCTCAACAACATTTTCCTCATTTTTCCCATTTTTCCCATTGCTGAAACACCACTGTTCAACAACATTTCGCCTTTTTTTCCCATTTCTAAAACACCACTGTTCAGCAACATTTTCCTCATTTTCCCCATTTTTTTCCCCATTGCTGAAACACCACTATTCAACAATATTTCATTTTTTTCCCCATTGTTGAAACACCATTGTTCGACAATATTTCTCCCTTTTTCCCCTGCTGTTGAAACACCATTTCTTCAGCAGTATTTTCCATTGTTAAAACATCACTCTTCAATAGACATTTTTCCATTCTTTTCCTGTTGCTGAAACACCACTTTCTCAGCATTCCCTGTCAATAAAAACATCTGCTTCGGCTCTTTCGCTCTCACTTCTCCTATATTCATACTACATTTTGTCCTTTCACGACCTTCTCTCATAATTAAACAAACCCTTGATACAATTTCTCTAATAAGTCCAAAGTCTCTCCCATGGTTACTGCAGATCTATTATGCACAGGCACTATATTTTTCGAAGTATGAATCAAAGGTAAAGATGAGGTATGTAAACTTTATATGTAAATACAATTGAACTATCGCTAATGAGAAGATCCCAATTCATTATTATCATTCACTTAAAGTCACTATTTTAGCCGTAGTTGGGCGGGGGGGGATATCGAAATCTTATGCCATCATTTCACACGAACCGACTATCGTCATTCCTTTTTACCCATCATTTCATTTTTTTCACCACCATTTGCATGCCTTCATCCGCAAAACTTACTATGTTCGGAAGCAGTTACTTGACTCTCTGACTGTGCATTCTACTAATTTGTTAGCTATGGGAGGCCCTTTTATACGATACGAACCCACCACGACAACCCTGCTAGAATTGTATCTAGAAGTCTACCAAATCTTTCAACAGGTAGGCTGGCTGGGTTATTTTCATAGGCTCCAGGGATTTCATCAACAATAGGTTCTTCAATTTGCTCAGAATCTTCAACAAGACCATTCTATTGTTCAAGGGGCTAGGATTCCAGTCACAGAGGATGATATAGCACAGGTTTTGGGTCTTCCCGTCACTGGCATTCGCTGGTTCAGCCACAAACACATTATCCTTAATGCCCAGCAGGATTTTCTCTTGCCAGGAGAACAATTTGAACCTAAAGGCCGACGTGTTCGACTTAGCTCGTTGCCGCCTCCTTGACCGAAAGTTACAGAGTTTGTCAAGCACTATCTCACTTGCAAAGGCCGATACCAGGTAGTCTACTAGTATGATTTTGTCTTGTTATCTCATTTACAACATGCTAGACTGGTCAATATTCCTTACTATTTTCTCATATGTCTTAGAAACATGTCGCATTATTGCAAACAAGCTAAAAATCCTGCCCTTTCCCTCACCCATCACCGTCTCGTTCAACTACTCATCAAAAAGGGTTTTTCCCAACAAAACCTTCCCCTAAACAATCCACCTATAAACTCTCAGGAAGCTACTGAACATCCTGAAAATCCTCATGAAGAAAAACCACAACACCTTCCTGACCCTCCAGAAATACCTATCAATCCGCCTACAGATCCAATTGATTCAATTAACCCTCCTACCATACCAAGTCCACCCCACAACTTACCAGAATCATCTACCCCTACTGTTCATATCCTTAGTGATGATTATGAAGCAGAAAAACCTGATAACCCTCCCTGCCCCGTCAATGAGGAAAAACCCACACGCAAAAGAAAGAAGCAAATTCCTACTTTTCCTTCCTTTTAACCAAAAAAATGAATGAGGGCTTCAAAAAGAGCATCCACTACTACCACTACCCTAAACCCCCAACCCATTTTGTTAAAAACCCATACATCTCTACCCTCCCAAACCCCGAAATTTTTACCCATTCAACCCCTGAGCACTGAAACACAAGATTCAAAAGCACAAGATGTTGCGACTTCATTTTCTTTACATCAAGTAGATGAAACACAAGAAATAGCTACTCATTCAATAACCAAAACACAAGAACCAACTATAGTTGTTACACAAGAACTAGCTATAGCTGAAACACAAGAACCAACTGCTGACTTCATTCCCAAAATACAAGAACCAGATGACCATGATGTTGCAACAGTAGCTGTTACACAAGAAATAGCTACTCATTCAGTAGCTGAAACACAAGAACCAGCTATAGTTGTTACACAAGAACCAGCTACAGCTGAAACACAAGAACCAACTACTGACTTTATTTTGGAAATTCAAGAATCACATGCCCAGGGTGTGGCAACACTATTTACCTTACATCAAGTGGCTGAAACACAAGACTCAGCTCCTGATTTTGTAGCTGCTCCACAAGAACCAACTACCGAGGTTGTGACCACTACACAAAAACCAATCACCCCTCTTGATACACCGATGACAGATCAACAACTAGAACCAACAATGGCTTCTCTCTTACAAGAGAACAAGTTTTTAAGATCAGAACTGGAAGCTTACAAACAAGAGCTGGTAATGCAAAGGAAGCTTATGACAGGGAACTTAATTTTTATACCTTAGCTCCCATAGTGGCCATGGCAGAGAAAAACACAAAAGATGATCAGTGTAGAGAGTATATGTGCAGCCAATGTGGTGATATTTATTATCAAGCAGGCTACAAAGTGGTTCAAATTCCAATGCCTGGATCTTCCCCTGAACCTACAACTTTTGCAGTTAAAGAAGAAGAACACCCTACTGTTACATAAGAACCAGTAGGACCTTCCAAAACTCAAAAAAATGAACTGTGGCCTACAACAACTGCTACATCTGAAGCCCATGTTTTTATTAGTAAAGCTATACAAACACTGCTTATTGATGAATCTACCCCTACTTTTGTGGAACAATCCACTCAGACTCTACCACGGCCTACTTCTGACGATGTTGAAACACAAACTCTACCTATTGATGAAGTTGCCCCTCCTAGAAAAACCAGTACCCCTACTCTTGTGTAACAAGCCACTCAGACCCTACCTCAACCTACCACTTGCGATGCTGAAACACAAACTCAACCATGGAATGAGCAGGCAATAATGGACAAATGGAAAAAGGAGACTGCTATTATACAGGACAAAAGTTTGCAGGAGCACAGACTACTTTGGTTGAATTACATCTATTCAAACTGGGAAGCTTTGGATAAAACACACCAAGAATCTCGTGCCCATAAGAAGCAGATTGAAGAGTTAAGAGGAAAATTTTTCTTGATGTTTGATTTGGTAAAAAAAATATTGGCTGCTAGGAAACCATCCTCAAATTACTCTCTTTTCCTTATAGAACGAATGACATTTTTTCAGATCAAATCAATCAAAGAATGAAGACTGCAAGATACCATATATATAAAATATGCAGAACAGAAATAAAATGCTAGAAATGGTAGATTATCAGTAAAATATCCAACATAATCTTCACAATACACATAAATGATATAACAATAGCAATAGAAATAGCACTTTGATTAAGAAAGCAATGTTCATAGGCCACTTCGAGGGGTCAACCTCCAATTGAGAAATGCTATGTTACAATAATCTCCCAGCTAGGGTTCTCATACCCTCGACCCTTATTTATACTAAATATGTCTATTAAGAGAAGCATCTAGAGGAAGATCCTTCTAGAAGCGGAAGCTTCTATTAGATATTCTTACATCCGCCTTATTCTATTTTATTGAAAGGCCTTATTAATATTGACCTTTATTACATCTGAATACATTGATCTACCTATGTGCGGGTTAGGACCTTAACATGTCCACCCCCTTAAAAACAACCTTGTCCTCAAGGCTTGAGATGTGGAAACTGCTGCAGAATGGTAGTTGGTTCCCAAGTGGCATCTGCTGGAGACATATCTTTCCACTGTACTATAACTTCCTTGATGGTTCTCTGACACAGACGATGCTCATGCTGGTCCAAAACTACTTCTAGTTGTAGCCAAACGGATCCTTCTTCAGCTAACTCTGGAAGGTTGGTTTGAATTTGGCACCTAGTTCCAATCACCTTCTTCAAGCATGAAACATGAAAAACAGGATGTAGCTTCGACTAACTGGGCAGAGCTAACTGATATGTGACTTTTCCCACACGCTTGAGAACTGTGTAAGGGCCATAAAATTTGGGTGCTAGCTTCTGACAATGCTTGGCCTTGAGGGAAGTTTTCGTATATGGTTGCAGTCTCAGAAACACCTGATCCCCTTCTGCAAATTGACATTCAGAGTGACCTTGATCTGCTTGCTACTTCATTCTATTTTGTACCATGACCAAGTTCTCTTTAAGGGTATGAAGGATATCCTCTCGGATTGTAAGTGTTTGGTCAACCGCCTGGACCTTCGAGGTACCCAGTAAGTATGAGAGAACTGAAGGTGGCTTCTATCCATATACCGCTTCAAAAGGAGTTATGCGAGTGGTTGTATGGTATGTAGTGTTGTACCACCATTCGGCGAGGGGTAACCATTGATCCCACTGGTGTTGTTTTTCAGAGGCAAATCACCTCAGATATGTTTCCAAACACTTGTTGACAACTTCCATTTGACCATCCGTCTGGGGATGATAAGCTGAGCTGAGATGCAATTGTGTGCCTTGTATCTTAAACAACTCTTGCCAAAAATTATTTGTGAAAGTTGGGCCTCAATCGGAAACAATAGAGTGCGGCATGCCATGAAGCTTGAAGACCTGGTCCATGAAAATTTGAGCCACCGTGGATGCAGTAAATGGGTGGGGAAGAGCAAAAAAATGAGAATACTTGGAAAGGCGATCCACCACCACCATTATGACTGATTTATTCCCCGATTTGGGTAAGCCTGTAATAAACTCCATAGAGATATCCTTCCAAATAGCAGGGGGAATCGGAAGCGGTTGGAGGGTGCCTGGAGATTTGACTGTTTCTCCCTTGTTACGTTGACACATCTCACATTCAGCGATAAACTTACAGATGTCCTATTTCATACCATCCCAGAAAAAAGAACATTTGACTCGGTCATATGTTTTGGTGAACTTTGAGTGCCCCACTGTGGGTGTAGCATGAAGCTCAGAAAGCACCTTGGATTTGAGCTTGGATTTTTTACTTAAATACAAGCGGCCTTTGTATCGAAGCTCATCTTGGAGCCAGGAGTACCCTAGGGGAGTCGGAGCCTTGTTTTGCAGTTGTTGGATTAGATGCGAACTTTTGGGATCTTGAAGCCATTCCTAGCGCACAGCTTGGAGCCAATCTGTTACAATGAAGGAAAGAGAAAAAAGGGATCCTTTGTCTTCATATTTCTGGGACAGTGCATCCGCTACGACATTGTCTTTGCCCTTCTTGTAAATGATCTCATAATCATATCCAAAGAGCTTAGTCACCCATTTTTGTTGTTCCTGGGAGGAAATGTGTTGTTCCATAAAGTACTTGAGGCTTTGATGGTCTGTCTTAATTTGGAAGCATTGCCCCAAGAGATACGGACGCCACAACTCAACGGCATGCAGAATCGCCAACATTTATTTTTCATAAATGGGTTTGCCCACATTCTTTTTAGACAGTTGCTTGCTAGTGAAGGCCAAAGGTCGACCCTCTTGCATAAGGACGGTGTCGATTCCTTTCCCTGAGGCATCACATTCCAACACAAAGGTCTTTGTGAAGTCGGGAAGGGCCAGAACCGGAGTGGTGCACATGTCCGTCTTCAAGGTTTGAAAAGCTTGAGAAGCTGCTGGAGTCCAAGTGAAAGAGTTCTTTTTGAGGAGAGTCGTGAGAGGTGTTGCAATCTTTTCGTAGTTCTTAACAAACTTGCGATAATACCCTGTGAGGCCCAAAAATCCACGCAAGCTTTTGAGAGTTTTTGGGTGCGGCTAGTCTTGCATAGCTTCAATATTTTTTGGGTCCACCCTGATGCCATCCTTTCCCACCAAATGACCCAAGTATTCTACTTCTGAGGCACCAAAAGCACATTTGGACTGTTTCAGGAAAAGTTGGTGCTGAGAGAGTAGGCAGAGA
>ML786247.1:211578-259241 GCA_009831015.1 Picea engelmannii | reverse complement strand
CTGGACCATTTTTTCAATTTCATTTTTTTGTGCAAAGGGGTGGTGATATGGACGTATATTGGGGGGAAGGCTTCCTGGGACAAGGGGAATGGAATGATCATGGACACCGCAGGAAGGAGGGAGTCCTTGGGGAGTGGAAAATATGATTTGATGTTTAGAAAGGAGGGTTTGGAGGTCTTGGGGCACTGGTGGGTTCTCTGTGGCTTGTATGGCGTGGAGTTGGGCAATGACACCAGAATGACCTTTTTTGAGCAGTTTTTCCATGCGATGAGAACTGATGACCTCAGGTGAACCAACAGTGATGCCTTGAAATTTATATTGGTGGCCTCCTTAGTCAAATTGCATGGTTAAGTTCTGAAAATCCATGAGAATGGGACCCAAAGTCCTTAGCCAGTCTGCACCCAACACAATGTCACAACCACCCATGTCAATAGAAAACATATGGGATTTTAGGTGGTAGTCACCGATTTGGAGACGCACATTTTCATAGCGCCCGCCACATTTTATAGAAGCACCATTGGCAATCATGATTTGGAAATTGTTGACAACATGGATGTAGCAATGGGTTTCTTGGGCAATGCGGAAATGAATAAAATTGTGGGTGCTGCCACTATCAACCAGAATGATGACCTTTCAGTGCTTGATGTAATCGATTAACTTGAGGGTTTGGGGGGCAGAGAAGCCGGTGAGAGCATTGAGGGAAATGATCGATTCCACTTCAGGAGGGTCGGAGGGAGGGTTTATGTCAGTGATTTCTGGTGACTCGGGCACAAGGAGAGTGTCAACATCCTCTTCCAGAATATCCTCAGAGATGGCCATAAAAATCTTTTGTTCCTTACATTTGTGGCCTGGGAAATATTTTTCATCACAATTATAACAGAGGCCTTTGAGTTGGAGTTCATCCATTTCAGCCTTGGTCAATTTTTGGATTTTTAATAGGGCGGAGGGAGTAGTGGGGTTTACTGGTTTAGGGTGAGGGATAAAGGAAGGCTTACAGTTTTGAGAGGAAACAATTTGTTGTGCTTTTTTAGCTTTTTTGGTAGCCTCCACCCAAGTCATAGGTCGAGCCATGAGGACATGGGCCCGAATCTCCTCCTTGAGGCCACTGATAAAACACTCTCAAAAGAAAGCATCAGTCATTCCCTCTGTTCGAAAAGTTAGTCGCTCTAATGCAGCTATGAAATTTTCTACTGTGCCTGATTGCTTCAATTTTGTCAAATGGCCCAAATAGTTGGTGTCAGTGTCAAAGCATTCATAAAGCTCAGTCACAAATTGGGTCCAAGCAATATACCCTTGACGGGAATTTTTTCTCCATTGCCACCATTGCCATCATTCTTGATCTAGATGGAGAACACCATACCGAAGTTTGGCCAAGTCATCTGTAATGTTGTAGAGAGAGAAATAATGTTCCATTTGGGTGACCCAACCAGTGGGGTCCGAGCCATCAAATTTGGTTACATCCACCTGCAGAAGGTGTATGTCCTGTTGAAAGTGATGGGGTTGAAAGGAATGGGAAGAAGTTTCACCTTCAGTCTTTTTATGTGCATCAGGAAAAGAGTCATCGGTAGGGATCTTGAGTTTGGTGCAAAGTGATAAAAAGACAGATTCAAGCTGGGTGGTCAGTTCATGTTTGACTTCCACCATTGCGGACTGCACGGCTACATTTACGGATGCATTTATGGATGCATCACGGGAGGCAATAGTAGCGCTGAGTTGTTGCACTTCTTGTTGGGTCTCGAGGAAACTAGATTGTAAGGTGTTGAAGTGAGACTCTAGTTCTTGGCTACGGGTATGGGCCATGAGGATGGGTGAACAGAAAAGGGAGCGAGCGGGGTCAGAAATTTTTGCAGAAAAAAGATATGGATGAATGTGATAAGGGAGAAGAGATGAATCTAATGGAATAGGTCTCAAATAATGTTGTAGTACTGAAATCCCCAAATTATGAACCAAAGAGAAATGTGTATTTACTTAGCAACCCGAACACAGATGTGCGGCAATAGATCTCGCCAGTCTAATTTGTTTATGTTTATGTTTATGTTCCCCAAGGGTTAGGTATTCAAGGGTTCTACAGACAAGGGTTTTCCCTATGCTATAGCTCTCTGATATAAGTGTGGGGTCCAACAGTAGTACTCGGCCCAATATCTCAGGGCACTAACTAAGGAGAATAGACCGTACCCTTAGCCATACTACCCGACTACCCAGGTAATAGAGAGTATCTTCCCGAGTGTTGTTCTCGGTGAAACTATAGCTGTCCGGCAATTGATAGGTTTATCTAAAGAGGGCTTCAGGAAATCTAGGTCGATCCGTACACAGGTGTTGTCTGATGTGCTACCACTCAAAGGGGTACCAACAAGGGTTACAAGGGTGGCCAACAGATGTGCGCTTAAGAACCACTTGTATTTTCTACATGTATGAATCCCTCAACCGTGGGTTTATGCGCATAACGACAGATCTATGTGGCTTAAAGACGCCAGAATACGTCTCTACCCTGGAAAAAAATACCCACAATTTCTGCCAAGGAAAGTGATCTGATACCACTTGCAAGATACCAGATATATAAAATATGCAGAACAGAAATAAAATTCTAGAAATGGCAGATTATCAGTAAAATATCCAACATAATCTTCACAATACACAGAAATGATATAACAATAGCAATAGAAATAGCACTTTGATTCAGAAAGCAATGTTCACAGGCCTCTTCGAGGGGGAAACCTCCAATCGAGCAGTGCTCTGTTACAATACTCTCCCAGCTAGGGTTCTCATACCCTCGACCCTTATTTATACTAAATATGTCTATTAAGAGAAGCATATAGAGGAAGATCCTTCTAGAAGTGGAAGCTTCTATTAGGTCTTCTTACATCTGCCTTATTCTATTTTATTGAAAGGCCTTATTAATATTGACCTTTATTACATTTGAATACATTGATCTACCTATGTGCGGGTTAGGACCTTAACAAAGACCCTGTGTAGTGCTAAAACCAGAAGATCTTGTTAAAACCTTTGCAGAAGCCTAAAATACTAATCAACATATATTATGTGAGGTATATCTTCATAATGAAGTTATTCCTGAGAATAGACAGCTTAATCTCAACCCTCTTGTTGGTCATATTCAGATTCGGGCACTAGTCTCCTTCCTTACCAACTAGATTACCTGGCATAATGATTTTCTAGCTGCCAAGCATAATGAAGATAACCGTCTCCTCTGGATTCAGCCAAAACCACAAAACGTTGCCACCTTTGTTGCAGAATATTACAATTTTTTGAAGAAACCAGGGATGACTCAATACATAAGGCAACTACAGGCAACAATACTTTAGGATTTCCAACCGTTTATTAAATCCATAGAGACTGTTGCCCTAGAAGAAAATAACACGTTTTGGAAACAATCTTCTCAGAAAAGGCAGGAGAACAATCCCTTTAGTCCTACCAATCTTGAGATAGCAATCTCCCGGGTACCCAGTTATATCAAATGTGTCCAGCAATGTGTTGAAAATTGGATAGGTTATCAGTTCCATTTTCCCATTCCGTGGATGCCAGCAGAGAAGTATCAAGTTCATCATAAGTTTCCCAAGAAGGTTAAAACAACAGCTTGGCAAAGGCTACAACGTGTTCAAGGATTCAGAGCTCCAACAAACAACACTTTCCACAGCTACTGCTTAAGTAATTTGCATGACCAGAGTCGGTATCCAGATTCTGATTCAGATTGAAGTTGCCTGAGGACATGCAACCTCTTTAGTTGGGGGGGATATTAGGACCCTATAATGTACCTTTTTGCTCATACTTTTTTCTATCATTACATCATTTTCCCACTCACATTTAAGCCTACATTATCACTTTAACCTATTTTTCCAAAGGTATATAACGTTTATTCTCTTTTCTATATGTTTAATTTGTTTTACATGTAATTTTACATTACTCTCATACTTAGCCATCAGAAATATATAGTTGCTGAAATAGTTTGAACTGCAGATTATACACTTTTGTTGCTTGAAGACCCGTTGCTGAAACAATCAAACATCACACAAATCCCGCTGCTAAAACAGTCCATGATTTGCGATGTTGAAACACCATTTCACACAGTAGTAACAAGAAGGAGTTGTTACACTGGCCACAACAGCCGCACCTTAAGCCAACACCAACCATTGTTGCTGCTTGAGACCCCGTTGCTGAAATAGTCCGTGATTTGCGATGCTGAAACAGTACAAACAACAATAACAAGAACAGATAAATAAAGAAGTTGTTACACCGGCCACAACAGTTGCACCCCAAGACAGCACCATTCCAACTACTGTAACATCATTTTGCTACAAGAGATCAGAATATCCTATTCCAGCATAAAAGATTAGATTAGACTAAGAATAGGATTTGTATGTACACATGTAATTTTATGATCAATTGTATTAAGAGGATTCTCCTCTTTAAATAGTGGAGAAATCAGCATTAGGGGGGATTACGAAAGGCTTAGCTGAAAATGAATCACAGAGAAGGAGCGTGTTTACACTGGATATTGTAACTTGACACATTTGACAGATGAATAAAAAAATCACTCTGAGAATTTCTTCTTAGTTTCTTTTATTTCTGGGGAATCTTGTGAGAAGGAAAGGGCCCACCTTCTTCACAAGATTCACCCATTAGTTTCTGTAGTATGTTAGTATTGTTTTTATTCATACCTTGTTAAAAATCTGTTTTGTTGAAACTCTGTTTTGCTAAAACTCTATTTTGTTGAAACTTTGTTTCCACTTATTGTTACATTGTTTTCATACAATTCATTCCTAGGTAATTGTTAATCATTCTGATTGGTAATTCCGAGTTTATGAAAGTGTGATAATTAGAGACAAGTGTTGAAGATTCCTGCTTGGGGAATAGGGTCTTGTTCTATGTCACATAATAGTTAGTCTTCGGTAATTGTTAATCATTCTGATTGGTGATTCTGTTTGATGAGTTTATGAAACTATGATAGTCAGAGACAGGTGTTGAAGATTCCTACTTTGGGGAATAGGGTCATGTTCTCTGTTATAGAAAAGTTAGTCTTCTTTGCAGTGTACTGAAAAGTTCCTTTTCCCCGGGTTGTTATTTCTTAATGTAATCCATGATTCTTCGGATAGTTATTTCATTTTGAATCTTAAAACTCTGCAATAGATAGATTGCTTTTACTATAATTCAAAGTAGAATTTCAGTCTGTTCAAAGCAGGGTGTGATTAGTGTACTTTTACTACAATTCTAGATTGCTTTTGAGATTGAGAATATACAGTGTGTGATTGCCTTTGAAATAAACAAACTTCCCTGGGTTGACAATTTATGTAACACTTGATTGTTTAATTAATAAGCAATTATAGTGACCAACAATGTCTAGGGAAACCAAACAAGACAGAGTGTAGAGGGGCTAGAAATAGATTGCATATATCATAAAAGTGTTTTATGTAATTAACTCTCCATAATTCAGAGAAATATACATGGATGGGAGGTTGATATCGGTCCCAATTCCACCCTAGGTTGGGAAACTATATGGAGGAGAAAATGGCATCAATCATGTAGGTCGACATATAAAAACAAGGTTTCTTCATACCCGAGAGATTCTTCGCGTGCGGACATATGTTGAAAACTAGGATGTCTTCTCAACTGAATATTTGTCTTGTCCTGATGATGGTGTGTGCCAAAGGAATCCAATCAATTTGAAAATGTGTGCTCTTTTCTTCTCCATATAGGAGGAAAAGAATGGCTACCGACAACTTGTAGGGCGTTTTGAGCCTGTGGGTGGGAACCAATTTCTAGCCCTGTTTGAGGGTTTTGTCTTCGTCTACCCACCAATGATTCATCTTCATTGATGGTCCTTTTCTTGCTTGGGAAAATCCTTTTAATAATGGTTCGTTTATAGAGCATGTGGTAGTTGGAAGATGATATCTAGAGTCAGTGTCTTCAGGTCTGAGGTACACTACCCACTTCCCTTGTTTTCTCAGGATGGTCGTTGTAGTGGAATCAAATTGCATGAGGAACCATTTTTATTCCTCGTTATATGGGAAAAGTGGTGGTCGGGTAGCTACTAGATGGATACTTCATCCTAGGATATTCTAGTAGACTTCCAGATTCTCATCATCTGCAAGTAAATCTGCAGAATTGAAGATCCTGTAGATTTATTCATAACCAGGGAAGTGGTCTTTGCCAATGTGATGATTAGTATCAGTCACCAAAGCTTCAACTGGTCAAGATGATGGTTTAGGCCCTACAATAGCCAGGAAGTACACCGATCCCTTCGGACTTTTGGGGTTCTGGATTTCCATGATTGATTACCAAATTGACCTATAATAGCATGTTAAAATGAGTATCAGCTTAATTAAATATAATGTGTTAACTGTGACAACAAAATAATGTTTAAACAACAAAAATGGGTTACCTATAATCAAGCGATTTCAGTAACTGTGCACTAGAACTTAGTAAAAAAAAAAGGAATCAAGATAGAATAGATGATTCACAAACTTACAACATAAGATGTGTCTGAATATGGGAGTTTTTATAGCTCATATCACACATTAAACCAACACAAATATGCCATAACTTGGGTGTGTACGAGAATATTTATAGATCGGGTCTTAAGCTCTATTGTTAATTCCCACTATCTCTATCATTAATGCTCATTAAGGTTGATGGATGCTTGGATTCATGTATTGGGGGTGGTGTTAGGTTGAGCTTAAAATAAGACCGTTATTGAAGGTGTGCATTCGGAGAGGGAGGTATTGCAAACTAATCTAAGCTCTGAAGGGAAGGGTATTGGAAGTATATTCTCTTATATTGTGGAATAGTGTGCTGACCTGACCCATATGTAGTGTTACAGGGAGAGGTGGGACCCATCGGGGTCTTGGCGTTGAAGGTAGTAAGGGTTAGGTTCAAACTAAATCCTGAAGAAATGTTATCGCAAGAATATTCTCTTTTCTAGAAAGATGTGCCAAGTGTATTTCTTGTAAGAATTTGGAACAAAACCATTGGAGTTTTAAAGGATGAGGATATGTTTGAACTTCGACGGAGATGGTATCAAAAGAATATTCTTTAATCCTGGTAGAATGTGTCGGAAACGTACGTGGAAAGGCTCGAAAAGGCTATCAGAGTTTTATCTTAAGAGTTTGAGAGGATGGGGCATGAACTGGACCTCGACGAGAATGGTATCGAAAGAATATTCCTTTGATACCATTAGAAAATATGGCGAGTCCCAAAAGAAACAAAGGAAACTTATTGAAAATTGATAAAAAGAAAAATTGAGGGTCCAATCTTAGGATTCCATTTGGGGAGGTGGTAGTTTGGCAGGTTGTATTGACTCGAGAAAGTGAGATAGGTTGGGCTTGAAACTAATAATCCACGAGGTGACATGAAGGGAGTGAGTTGGATGGGCCGAAGTTATCGGAGTGTGACGATTGGAGTTTTGGATGATGTGTGGAGTGAAAAACTTCGACAGACATGATTCTGAATAAATTATGACTTAATCTTGAATTTCCTTAGTGAAGTAGGAATGTATGCCTTGTAGGGGAGAAAATAGGCATGAAAATTAAGAGGGGGACCCATAAAAATTTAAAAATATGGGTTGTTGTGGGAGGTGATCCACAACATAGTAGTTTCACAAATCACCTCACATGTCACTAGAAATTATCTCTTTAGAATCGCATGGAGATAATGAGTCCAAATATTTCATTAAATCCAACATGCAAACTCTAAAAAAATTGATTGCTAAAAAGAGTAATGTAACAGAATTGCATGCATGTTGAATGCAGACTACCAATAACTCCTGCATACACACATGAACCCTGAATGTGCCATGAATTACCTCTAATTTTCAAACCACAAAACCATTTATGGTCCCCCAACATGAAATGATCTCTGAAACAAATGGTCTAGAATTTCTATACCAACAATCCTACAAAGGATTTTCCCCAATGAACTAACTTGATGAACTAATGTGGTAGTTAACACGAGAATTGATAGGTTCAATATTGGGTGTTAATAGTGGCTCCATGTGGGGATATTATCCCCTTGTGGGATTTTGATAATCTTAGAAATCTTTGTATTAGCATAAAAACCAACTGCAACTAAATCTTCAAACTTTTCCTCTACTTCCATGCTCATGACAACTAGACTAGTGTTGTTCTTTCTACGGACTATTCTCATTCAAGTAAGGAAATCATGTATATGTATGGACAAAACTTTATCTTCATCATTTGTCCCTATATACAAGAGATGTTAGTGGATTCTGATGGAATGAATTTTGATTGATTCTACAAAGTTCATATTTTATTGGTAATTGCTTATGCACCGAGACCTTTGCATTACATTGCTCAAGGAAATATGAATTTTCTATCCCTATTCTCTAATTTTTTGTTATTGATGTGAAAAATTCTAAAACAAAAACAAACAATAATTCCTTGTTTCAACCCAATGGTGCTCCTGATGACATTTGATGCTTTGTGAGTTGTGCAAAGTTTTATAAGAACAGACTCATAGAGGTGCATGATAGTCTTGATATGTACATATGAGATGCCATTGTCTCTAATTCTATAGAATAGGGCCTCATTTAAAACCAAGTCAAATTCCTTTCAAATTTCAACAAAGAAACAAAAGACTTCTAAAGAGCATTATCTTACCTCCTAAATGATGGCTCGGAGTCTGAGGATATGATCAACTGTTTGGTTCTTTGGTCTAAACCTCACATGTCCTCTAGCCTAAATATGTCTCCTCTTAATATTCTTGTATAAGTTAATATTACAGGTATTTTCATAGATCTTAGAGATGGTATGGCCCACCATGATTGTTTGATAATTTTTTGCATCAAACGTGTCCCATGATTTGTGGATTTGGTGAGCAGTGTGGTGGGACTATACCTATGGAAATATTGAGTAGACCACATGGTTAAAAATATTAGTTATGTAATAAAGAAAATATGTTCTACCATGTTTGAAAACTTTCCTTGGAAAACCCTCCTCATAAACTACTCTACTAGCAATCATCTCCCGGATAGCCTATTAAATATATGTGTAGCATAACAAGTAACCGTTGGGTTGTTATATTCTTTGCAAAAAATTCTAATCAAGTTGGATCGAATGACAGTCGAATTCAAAGGCATTGATAGCAATTATAAGGTCAAGGTGGTTTGACCGAGTAAAGTCAAATTCAAAGACATCAAAAGAAAGTCGAAGTTTGAGGTGGTTCGACCAAGTAAATTCGAAGTAGAAGACATCGACAGCAATTCGAAGGTCGAGGTGGTTCAATCGAGTAAATTCAAATTTGAAGACATTGACAGAAATTTGAAGCAGTCAACCAACAATAGGTCGACAGGAAGACGTGTGGCAATTGAATGAATATCGACTGGTAGTCGACCTGTAATCTGACTTGGTAGTTGACTGTAAAAAAATCCCGAGATTCACAGTATTTGTATCCAATGATCTACGTGGAACTGTAATCGTCTATGGGTACCTTTTATTTAGGTTTTTACCTACGTTAATCCTATAAATAAAGTGTGTTGTAATGTTTTAAAATCTAATGAATCATAAAATAGACAATATGTAGAGGTTCATGGTCATGCAGATGTAAGTCAAATTGGATACAAGGTTTTTCTTTTGTAAAGCAAGACAGTATGATGTTGATTGTGTCTTAGGTGTGGGACAAGGTTAGGAATGCAACCTTTTATTCTAAATGAATAAGACAATAAGAGTGAAGAATGCTCAAGGAATGTTTCTTTTCCTGGTTTGGGTTTCTAGGGTAAAATATATGTGTACTGTCTATTTACTTTGTCACTTACTTTCTTGTTTAAATATTTCTTCATCTCTTCTACTAGGCTTAGTGTGGAAGTGTTCCTCATTTCCTAACATGTGCCATCAGATGTTTGTTCAAAAACCTTGGATCTGAGCTAAACCCTAGGTTCAATAAGATTTGTAAGTTGTAAATCTTTAAATATTGTGTTAAAGAATGGTGAGCAACTCAAGAATAGTGATCGAAAAATTCAATGGCCATAATTTTGAGATTTAAAATCTTAAAATTGAAGATCTCCTTGTGGATCGAGAAAAATGGGCAGTAGTATATTTGTGTACCATGTCGATAGGTATGTCTACGGAATAATGGGAGAAACTTGAGAGAAGGGCAAGGAGTACGATTTGACTTTGTCTTGTAGATTTGGTACTACTGAATGTCTCAGGTGAAGATTCAACCAAGAAACTATGGGACAAGTCGTGGAGCTTGTACCAGTCGAAATCCCCAGTAAATAAGTTGTTTCTCATAAATAAACTGTAAATTTTGAGGATGAGTGAGGGTATTTTGGTGATTGATCATTTAAATGCATTGAATACCATTTTAAGCCAGTTATGTTCTGTGGATATTAAAATCACTAAGGAGGAGAAATGTGTTAGCCTATTATGTTATTTTCCAGACTCCTTGGATAGCTTAGTCGTAGCTATAGGGAGAAATTCAACCACATTAGTGCTAGAATATGTGGTTTCATTTATACTATCAAAATAAATGAGAAGAAAGAACATGGAATGATCAATCAAATATGCATTAGTGGTGAGAGTAATTAGGTTGACAAAGATAAAGGAAAATTATCTGGTAGAAATTCTAAGTCGAAGGGTAGATCCAAATCCCCTATTCAGTCGATGAGAAGATGTTGGAAATGTGGTAAATATGGGAATTACAAAAGGGATTGCAATTCTAAGGCAATGGAAATCAGTACAAGATCCAACGAGAAGCAGTCGACTGAGAGAAGGACAACTCTAGAGAAGGGAGGTGGTGTGTACCTAGCATCAACCAGTACACAGTCAGATCAAGATGTTTGGTTGAACGACTCAAGAGAATCCCATCATATGACACCACATAGAGAATGGTTCTATGAATATGAACAATATGAAGGAGGATATGTGCTCTTGGGGTACAAATCGACAACCAAAATTTTCAGACAAGAAAAAGTTCGACTGATATTGTGGTATGGGAGGAGTAGAACCCTTCCAGGTGTGATACACATTTTGGTTTTGGAAAGAAACTTGATATATGTCAACAATATGAGTGATGCATGGATGCACACTCTATTTCAGAAGGATACATGCAATATGGTCAGAGGTGCGATAGTCTTAATGAAAGGATTTTGAATTGGAACCCTATACAAGTTATTAGGTAATGTTGACTCCATTGGATGAAACAACATCATTTTTCCTGAAGTTTACTTGACTTTGAATTGACTCGACTCAACTTGGGATTAGCTGATTCAAACTAACTTGACAAGTCATTGTAAATTTGACCCGACCATGCTATGGCACGAGAGGATGGGACATATTGGAGAAAAAGGACTTGAGCTATTCATAAAAAAGGTATGGTCGAAGATTTTCCTGAATTTAATTTAGAATTCAAATTTTTTGAACATTGCATATATGGAAAACAAAGTTGGGTGAGGTTCCCATCTGGAGAAACAAGGGAAAAGGGGATTCTAGAGTTGGTTCAAAGTGATTTTTTTGGCCCTGTTTTAGTGACTTCACTTGGTTGATCCATGTATTATGTCTCCTTCATAGATGATTTTTCCAGGAAGACATGGATATATTTCATGAGGAATAAATCAAAGGTTTTCGATAAATTCAAAGGGTTTATATCTCTTGTAGAAAACTAGACAGATAAGAATATTAAGGTGTTGAGAATTGAAAACGGTAGTGAATTATGTGGAAAATAATTTGATAATTTTTGTAAGTAGTGTGGCATAGAATGCCAAAATACCATACCATATACCCCATAGCAAAATCGAGTTGCTGAGAGAATGAACAGAACATTGATCGACAAGGAAAGGAGGATGCTCAATGGTGTTGGGCTTGCACAAGAATTATGAGTGGAGGCAGTCGACACTACAAAATATATATTGAATATGTCTCCTTCGTCGATGTTAGTTGACACAACTCCACATGAGGTATGGTCTAGTAAGAATCCTTCAGTCTCACATCTGAAAGTATTTGGTTGTGATGCATTTGTGCATGTTCCCAAAGAAAAGAGGAGAAATATGGACAAGAAGGAAGTCAAGTGCATTTTCATTGGATACAAATAAGGAATGAAATGGTATAATCTTTGGGATCCTGCATCAAGGAAACCAACGTACAGTCAAGATGTGGTCTTCAAACAATTATGAAGGAAGTCCAACCTGAAGAAATTGTTCAAACAAAGAATAATCCAAATAAGGTGTGGTTTGAACTAGGGAACAAAGTGTTGATATTATGGTAGCTACAGGAGGTATTAACCTCCATGTGTAACCTTTGACAAGACTAGAATATTCCAAGAAGCAAGAGAAACCCCAAAACGTTGGATAATAAACTAGAAGATAAGTTAGCTCAAGAGAATATTTAATATTGAGTTATTATCCTCTAGAAAGAGAAGTTGACCCATTCAAGTGAGATATATTAGTATAAAGAGAGGGCGCTAGAGCTCATTTGTCACTCTCACTCTCACAATTAAAAAAGGACTAGTGGTGCGCAAGTTTGGAAAGGGAGTGCAGCTGCAACTGGGATTTTGGATTTTGGTTGGACATGGTCTCTTGGTTATGGTTTAGAATTTTTTCTTAGTTTCTGGTTATTCTTGTTTGGTGCACTACCCTTGGAGAAAGGTGTGTTATCCTTGGTTGGATATTAGTCTGCTACCAGAATTATTATGTCTATCAAGGTTAAGATGCTCGGGGGTGGCCTTTGTGCCTATGGTTGGGTGACAATATCGTTATATTGTCTATGGAAAAATGAGCACATCTCTTTATTGATAACAGGTTATGGGCCCACACTATCCTTAGAGAGTCTAACCACTGGAAAATAGATTGGGAAGTTATTTGTTAAGCTCATTATGGAACTAGTTACAGGTGCAGCTAAGTTTTCTGATTATGCAGTTGCAACAAACCCTAACCTTTGTGTTCGGGAACTTATGATGAAGCATTTGACCTAATTCCTTGAGATCCTAGTGCACCCTAGCCTAGTGCACCTCTTGGTAGTCTCAGCTAGAAAAAATGTAAGGTTTGAATTTTTTGTCAAAGTCAAATTCAAAGGTTGACTGGTCAAAGTCGAATTCAAAGGTTGACTTCTGGTCAAATTGATTTTGTAGTCAAAGTTGAAATTGTATAGTTTCTAGCTTGTTCTAATCATTGAATCTTCTGATTAAGTTTCTAATCTCTTCTCGTCAAGATGGTATCTAGTTTTAGATTGGAGAGAAGATAGACGATGCTATAAGACTTCAAATAGGAACTAACATCTCCTCTAGATAGATATTTCTTTTTTTCTCTTGTTTTTCATGTTCCGTCCAAGAACCCTTATGAAATATGTTTGCTGAAAAATCCTTGCAGAAGTTGTCATAGAAGAATTTTATAAGGATGAAACAATTGTCATATGGGAATCAATCAGAATAGATAAAAACAAACTTAAAGAGACTCAGAGGAGTCAGATTGGAAGGAAGTCAGAAATCAAAAGGAAACTAGAACATGCTTGTGACACTTTGTAGAAAGAAAAGAGAGATGCAACAGATGAAAGAATGGACTCTCTCAGATGTAGGGAGATGATCACAGAATTCCAAAAGAAGATCATGCATATTTCTCGTTTAGGAATGAATCCAATATTAGGAGGGAGATAATCCCAAATTATATGATCCATTAAAGAATCTGTGAATACCATGAAGTATCTTTCCATGTTCTTCATTGGAAGTAGCATCCATGATAAGAAGCACTTGTTCAATTTGACTCTAGAAGAAGTCTTCTTAGAAAAGAAGCCTTGAATATCCTTGGTTGTCCATCTACATTTATGTTCCTATGGTGGAAGGTTGGAGCCTTCAGGAAATAATCACATGTAATATATATAAGATTCCATGGGGTTGGCCCTTGGTTAGGGAAGTACACGAAGATCAAGGAAGAAAAGGGAGAATGCAAATTTCGTGGAAGACACAGTGACTATTACTAGGTTGAAGTGAGAAAAAGAGCAGAAAAGATGGAGCGAAGTAAGTCGTTGGACGAGGAGATTGGGGATGAAAGATAAGCAAGAAAGAAGGATCGTGAACAACTCAGCAAGTGGCAAAAGCCATCGTTGGATGCTTTGGAGCACTGCGCGAGAAGGAAGGAAAGACAGGCTGGCGAAGCCCTAAAAATACGAGTCAAGTTGACCTAGGGTTTTAGACACCTAGGGTTTTGGAATTTAGGGTTTTTGGACACCTAGGTTTTGGCCTAAGGATGTCGTTGAGCTATTCTAAAGTATAAATAGAGGTCTAAAGGACCTGGGATGGGTTGGTGTTATGATTATTTTTTTTGTCTTTGTCGTTGTGTGATTGAGTGAGTAGTAGTGTGTGAGAAAGAAGTGTTCGAGTACGAGAGCCTTCTGGTATTGTAAGATCTTCAGTTGGGTGCGAATATCAACCCTACAACTAGGTGTGTAGGGAGGGGAGAGAAAGAGAGGAGAAGAAAGAAGATCTGCTAGCTAAGAGAGAAGACAAGAACTGTATGCTTTACCTTAATATATTATAGCACATTTCTGTGGACGTAGCCCTAGAGAGAGGGTGAACCACATATATTTTGTGTTGTGTGTGATTGGTATTATGTATCTATCATTGATATATTTTGATTGCACTACTTCGTTAGATCTGATAAGTAGATGTGTAGAATAGATCTAAGCTAATAAGTGATATATGAACGTTGTGTTGTTCATGTGTTAGATCCACTTAATATTCCCTTTGGTTGTAGACATCTCTATCCTACAACCCCCTCATAACTGATTTGGGTGAGACTGCATTTGCTTCACAGGTGTTGATGAAAGGGCTAGTAGTTAGGGCTTGTTGGTGCGCTCTTGGAGCTAACCCCTGGGTCTACCCCTGTGCCAACAAATGGTTCTATTTTCAGGATAGGAATCTTCACGAGGGAATGTCAAGGTGGTTTCCATCGAAGACAGAGACTCAAAAGTGGATAGAGGATCAAGAAAAGGAATTCTCTAAAGCCCAAAATAAGAACCCTAATCTTAGTTCAGAGGATTGGTTGGAGAAATATATCTTTACTAATATACACAAAATTTTCTTTGGGGGAATCCATCAGGAGTTGTATGAGTGGCTAGCTAGATTAGAAGATACCCAATTCGAGATCCGATCTAGATATCCTATGGTTTGGACGTCGGAGTTTATCAAGAAGGTCAAAAGAGTTGAAAATATCGTATCATGAGTAGTAGATCATTGGTTTATTAGCACCATTGGAGGTTACATCACAGAGTTTGTTGTTGACAAAGTAGAATCATACACCCAAGCTAAGAGATACTTCTTCAAGGGACCCAGATGAGAATTTTTACAATTCCTGAAGTTGAGACTCAAGATACTATTGCATGAGAAGAACATCTTGAAGATACAGTAGATTGGTCGGATCTAGAATGGATAATGTTCAAGAATTTTGATAGCAACAGCGGCATAGAAGCTGGACATACACGCAGTGGGAGAGTGTTCTGAGAATTTCACCTTGAAAACCTGTTTAGGCTGAATTATGGGGAGGAGGGTTTCTATAGTGGAGAAGAGGTAGAACTAACAAACACAGAACATTCAAAACCCACTAAGGAAGAGGAAGGAAAAGTTGAAGAGATTCACCTAGGAGAATCTGAAACCTCAGAAACTATGAAAAACATGAAGTAAGTACTGTTATCCCTCTTGTTGATTCAGTAGTAGTAAGAAACTAGAGTAATCCCAGTCACCAGAGCATCTAAAGAACTGTCAATAGTAGTCCACCACATATCTAGTCAGGAACCCTAGGAAGATCTATGGAAGATGAGATGAGGCTTCATATCTTTAGGGGATATGGATCTGAAGATCCTGATCAACACTGGTTCCTATGTGAAGTCGTATGGAATATTAAAAATGTCACCGACGAAGCTGTCAAAAGAACCCAGTTTAGTACCACTCTAAGGGATCGCGCATTGAGTTGGTACATGAATCTTGTCCAAGGACCTGCACAACCTAAGCCATTAAATCAGATTAAGAATATGATGATTTCAAAGTTCAATAAACCCAACTCGGAGTCACAATGTATCACAGAGCTTAAAGATATCAAGCAGAAGGTGGCTGAACATGTTTGGGAATTCGATCAAAGATTCAAAACCTTAACAGGTAGATTGAATTTTTAGATCCCAGATGAATAGAATAAATAATGGTTCATTTCTACCCTCTTACCACACATCAAAGTCCCTCTGATGCAACAGAATATTGCTTCACAGTATGAAGCACTGGACATCGCCATGAAGCTAGAATCATCCCCTATGGGAGAATCTAGCTCAGGTATGAGTCAAATTTTGAATCAGCTAACTAGTTTGTCTCTACAGGTCGAAGATATGAAGAAAGATAAGGGAAAAGATAAAATAAAAGACATCTAGTGTGTCAGATGCAGATCAAAAGGCCATGACAAGGAACATTGTCCCCTATTCAATGAATACTTGGCTTTTAGAGCTCCAAGACCTTTGAAGCAAGTCACTTTACCTTGGTGTGAGGTATGTAGAAACAAACATCGCCCTGGTGAGTGACACTACATGAAAAAGTATGTTCAGACACCTACAAATTTGTACTGTACATTCTGTAAGTCTATATGACATGATGATAGGGATTGTAGGGCTTACGATCTCATGCATGAAAGTTCGAGAGACATATATAAGATTCAAGGTGAAGTACAGCAAGAAGGAAACACTAGGCAGTATAACTCTCTTGGGAGAGGAAACTTCAATCCTCATGGTGGATTCAGAGGAAGAGGACGAGGAGGAGGAATGGGTCGAGGAAGAGGACAAATCATCTATTATAACTATGCACAACCATGACACCTTGCAAGGGATTGTCAAAACCCTTATACCACTTGCAGCTAATGCATCTCGTTTGACCATGTTATAGAATATTGTCTTGTGATGCTAGCTAAGCTTCAGGAAAGACGAGGACCTCAACAGAACCCGCAAGTGAAACTAATATATGTTGAGCCTCATGGAGAATACCCTAGAGTCACTGTTATAACTAGAGGAGGTGTTGTTATAGGAGAATATAGAATGACCCAAGGAAAGATTACCGAAGACTCAGGAATCAGTAAAGCTACAGAGAAGACACAAATGTTTGATGCAAAGAAAGAAAGACAAATGTTTGAGGAAGAAAGGAAATAATTCAGAGGAGACCAATGTTCCTCATCAAAGACAAGACCAGAAGTGAGAGAATATTGAATTCCTCTAGAATTTGATCAGTCTGCTTCGCCAAAAGAGGGAAAAGAGGTAAGAAAGTTCATGGAATTTTTATATACTTGTATTAAGTTGATTCAGGATGAAAGCATTGTACAAGAGTTACAAAATTTAATCAGACAATATGAGCTAGGAAAGATAGACCCCTTACTGAATAGGGCAATACACCAAATTGGTAAGAAGAGAAGGAAAAATAAGGAATTACATTTGAATGCTCAAATAGGAGAGTATGAGATAGATTATGTAGTCCTCGACTTAGGGTCAGAGGTAAATGTCATGATGAAGCAAACCTGGACATTGATGGGAAAACAGAAGTTGATATATTCCCCTATTAGGCTTAGGATGGCTAATTAGCAAGTTGTAAGCCCTTTTGGCAAATTATAACATGTCCCTGTGGACATTGACGGAGTAAGAATGTTTGCAAATTTTGAGGTAATTGAAATAGTTGAGGATAGTTGTCCTTGCCCTGCACTATTAGGAATTAATTGGGCTTTAAATAATTCCATCGTGGTTTATTTAAAGAAAATACATACGACTTTTGAAAGATAGGGACTTAGGGTCATTGCACCTTTAGATCCATATGAAGGTCAGTGGTACACAGAAACTATCAAAGAAGAAGACCACGCATATGCACTAGAAAATATATACAAGATAACAGCCAGACAACAGGATTACATTAATCCTACTACCGATGGGAACTTAAGATAGAGAAGTGATAAAGCATGTTCATCAGACTTAGAAGAAGAACTGGAGAACTGGAAGAATAATATGTATGAAGTATCTACAAGAAGATGTGCTAGATTAACCAGAGAAGTTTGTTGGATTGGCACAATTGTAAGCAACTTACCCACCTTTGATGGTCTGAATCCTTTAGAAACCTTCTTGTCGGACTTTGAAGAAAGTGTACCAATACAACAAAGATTATTAGCAATGGATGAGGTCCTGAAAGCCACACCAGCAAAATGGTGGGGGACACATAAACACGGCATTACAGAATGGGTACAATGTTGTACCCTAATGACAGCACGGCTCTCAACACAAGTAGAAGGCTGCAAAGTTTGCTATACAGGTCGAAGTTGTCCAGAGGACCATGTGTGGAGTTGTGAGAAAGCCTAGAGAAACATTCCTCAAGAACAATGCATGCACAAATTCATTAACACACAGGAGACAACGCTTATCAATTGGTACTTCCAAGCAGAGTTGCGCCTCATCACTACAGATTGGGAAGGTATGACTCAAAATTTCGTAACTACCTTCTTATTTGAAAGTCAATTTCCTTTAGTAGATCAAGAACTACAGATTGTCAGACACAAAGTATTTTAGTCCTTTAGCCTCTCTTTAGAGTAATAAGAGGACGAATGGACTCCTCCTTTCCAGAAATTGCAAGGTTGTTACAACATCAACGCTGGTGAAGACGATGATCCTAGGAAGGTGAACATCACAAAAATAGAAGGCCAAAGAGATGTGGAAGGACCAGGAATTGAGCTACCATTTATTGGACAGTCGATCAAAATTAAGAAGGTCAATATTGGAACAGAGAAGACACCAAAATTTGCAAATGTTGGAGATTACTGGGATGTTGCCACCATTGACAAAATTATAGAGTTATTGCATGAATATTAGGACTTGTTTCCAAACAAGTTCACTGATATGAAGGGCATTAAAGGGCCTATGGGAGATATGAGGATCCCTTTGAATCCATATGCTAGACCAGTCAAACAGAGACCTTACAGATTGAACCCTAAATATAAGGAAAAAGTGAAGACTGAGCTTGATAGAATGTTGGAAGCAAGGATTATAGAACCTGTCGAAGAATCAGAGTGGATTATCCCTATGGTGGTACAAGACAAGAAGATAGGAGAGATCAGGATCTACGTAGACCTCAGGAAGCTGAATGATGCTTGTTTACATGACCCCTTCCCTACACCATTCACTGACGAAGTGTTAGATAATGTGGGAGGCCAAGAGGTATATTCTTTTACAGATGGATTTTCAGGATACCATCAGATTCGGATTGCCAAGGAAGATCGCCATAAGACCACATTTGCAATAGAATGGGGATCCTACCAATACATAGTAATGCCATTCAAATTGAAGAATGCCCCGGCCATCTTTTCCAGGGTGGTGGTCAAAGCATTCAAGGAGTTTTTGCATAAATTTCTAGAAGCATACTTTGATGATTAGACTTTTTTTAGTTTATTAAAGAATCATATTGAATGTCTAAGGCTAATGTTGGATAAATGCAGGTAGTGCCAATTGCCTTGATCTTGAAGAAATGCATTTTCTTTTCACCATTTGGATTTCTGTTAGGACATATTGTATGTAAGCAATCATTGTTGGTAGATCCATCCAACATCACCATTATAGTTGATCTACCCCCTCCTACGTTAGTCAAATAGTTGCGCACTACGTTGGGACACACAGGATACTACAAGAAGTTCATTAAGGGATATGCTCAAATTATAGCACCCATGGAGAAGCTATTGAAGAAAGATTGTCAGTTTAGTTGGACATAAGAATGCCAGCAAAGCTTCAACACACTGAAACAGAAAATGGTTACTGCACCTATTTTGGTTTTTCGAGATTGGACCAAGGAGTTTCATGTGCATGTCAATGTGTCTTCCATTGCATTAGGATATTTGTTAGCACAACCTGGAGGAGGATATTTGGACCACCCGTTAGCTTTTGCTAGAAGGAAGCTATAAACTGTTGAGATTAATTACACCACCACTGAGCGAGAAGGGTTAGACATGGTGTACGCATTACAAAAATTTCGCCACTACTTGTTGGGAGGACACTTTAAAATGTTACTGATCACTCCATGCTGAAATACCCAGTCAACAAGCCAGTGTTGGGGGGAAGGATATGCAAATGGCTTCTGCTATTTTAGGAGTATAATTTTGATATCATCGTAAAGCCAGGGAGAATGAACAAAGGTCCTGACCACTTGTCAAGGGTGGAGGAAGATGGTGAAGAGCAGACCAGTTTAGAGGATGCACTGTCGGATGCATAGCTACTGGCCATTAGAAATATCAATGACCACTTCGTAGAGATAGTCCAGTTCCTGTCAACAGGAATGACACCCAGTGAGTATACAATTCCCCAGAAGAAACAACTAGTAGTGTGCACTGCAGACTTATCACTTATAGTTGGACATCTATACAAGATGGGACTTGATGAGATATTGAGAAGGTGTGTTATGGAGGCACAATGACCAATGATCCTTACAGAAGCTCATGAAGGCATCACAGGAGGACATTATGCAAGAAAAGCAACCACACAAAAGGTTCTTAGAGCTGGCCTTTGGTGGCCTACCTTACACAGAGATGCTAAAGACTATTCCAGAGCCTGTGATGTATGCCAAAGAGTTGGGAAACCATATAGAAGAGATGAAATTCCATTGGCACCACAACTAACCCTACAAGAATTTGAGAAATGGGCCATTGACTTCGTTGGACCTATAAACCCACCAAGAAAGTGTAAAGGAGAAAGGTACATAATTACAACAACAAAGTACTTGACCAGATGGACCGAAGCAAGAGAATTTAAGGACTGTAGTGCAACTATAGCTACACACTTCATATTTGATGACATCATAATCAGGTTTGGATGCCCAAATATCCTTATGAGTGATCAAGGAACACATTTCATCAATAAGACAGTTGAAACCCTGACTGAAGAAATTGTAGTCCACCATCAGAAGAGCACACCGTACCATCCACGAGCAAATGGGGCAGTTGAAGCATTCAACAAGATTTTGGAAATAGCACTAACCAAGATTTGCAGTGTGAACAAGGATGATTTGGATTTAAGAGTACCATCAGTATTATGGGCCTATAGAACTACTTGCAAGAAACTAACAATGCATACCCCTTTCAAGTTGGTATATAGTCTTGAAGCTGTTGTTCCAATGGAATATTTGGTACCAAGCTTAAGAATTGTTATCTTTATAGATATGGATGACCTGGACGTTGTTAAAGAGAGGCTTGCACAACTGGTTGAACTAGAGGAATATAGATTCATTACAGGATTCCATCAACAGCTTCAGAAGGAAACATAGAAGGCCTATCATGACAGGCACATCAAGAAGAAGGCATTCAAACAAGGTGATATAGTAATGGTATATGACAACAAGTTCATAAAACATCCTGGAAATTTTAGAAGGCATTGGCTAGGGCCATACAAGATCTATTATGTTACAGAGGGAAGAGTTGCACAATTGAAGACATTGAATGGATAATGGAAGGAAGGTTTGGTGAATGGGATCCAGCTGAAGTGAAGGTTTGGTGAATGGGATCCAGCTGAAGTTGTACTATGACAACTAGCTGCCTCACAGATCTCAGTAAAAGCATGAAAAAAAAGGTCTAGGTACCAGGTGCAGTTGAAATTGGGTACCAGACATAGAAAAGACAGTCTACACAAGGGAAAAAGAGGAGGCATCGAGCAGAAAGTAGGGGCTGCACTGCGCAGTCTGGAATCGAAGTAAAATAGGAAGCTAATATCTTAAGTGCCTTGGGACGAGTCACAGGTGAGTTTTGGGGGCCTTTTGGGCCTTGGTTATGGAAGTACATGAAGATCGAGGAAGAAAAGGGAGAATGTGAACTTCGCGGAAGACATAGTGACTATTACTGGGTCGAAGTGAGCAAAAGAGCAGAAAAGACGGAGAAAAGTAAGTCGTTGGACGAGGAGATCGAGGATGATAGATAAGTAAGAAAGAAGGATCATGGAAAACTCAACAAGTGGAAAAAGCCACTATCGGATGCTTTGGAGCACTGCGCGAGAAGGAAGGAAGGACAGGCTGGTGAAGCCCTGAAAATATGAGTCAAGTTGACCTAGGGTTTTATACACCTAGGGTTTTGGTATTTAGGGTTTTTGGACACCTAGGTTTTGGCCTAAGGATGTTGGTGAGCTATTGTAAAGTATAAATAGAGGTCTAAAGGACCTGGGATGGGTTGGTGTTATGATTATTTTTTTTGTCTTTGTCGTTGTGTGATTGAGTGAGTAGTAGTGTGTGAGAAATAAGTGTTGAGTACGAGAGCCTTCTGGTATTGTAAGATCTTCAGCTGGGTGCGAATATCAACCCTACAACTAGGTGTGCAGGGAGGGGAGAGAAAGAGAGGAGAAGAAAGAAGATCTGCTAGCTAAGAGAGAAGACAAGAACTGTATGCTTTACCTTAATATATTATAGCACAGTTCTGTGGACGTAGCCCTAGAGAGAGGGTGAACCACGTATATTTTGTGTTGTGTGTGATTGTTATTATGTCTCTGTCATTGATACTACTTCGTTAGATATGATAAGTAGATGTGCATAATAGATCTAAGATGATAAGTGATATATGAACGTTGTGTTGTTCCTATGTTAGATCCACTTGATATTCCCTTTGATTGTAGACATCTTTGTCCTGCAACCCCCTCATAACTGCTTCGGGTGAGACTGCATCTACTTCGTAGGTGTTGTCGAAAGGGCCAGTAGTTAGGGCTTGTTGGTGCACTCTTGGAGCTGAACCCTGGGTCTTCCCCTGTGCCAACACATGAACTCCAACATTGAAGAAAAACATGAGGAAGAACATGAAGACTCCAAGAAAGAAAGAAAATTCAGAACAACCAATTGAACCAGTTTGAACCCACTAGAAGCAGTCAAGCAGAAGGAATGGAAGGAAGTTGTGATAAAGAAAAATGTATGTGAGAAATTGTGAAAAAGACTTAAGCATTGATAGATACAAGGCAAGACTCAAGGCTAGAGGTTTTTCCCAGTTGGAGGGAGAAGATTACTATGACAGTGTTTTCTACTAACAAGATACACCTCTACCTGGGCCATTATATCTCCTACAATATCCATGGGTTGGAGTTTACATCAGATGAATGTAAATTTAATTGTTCTTCTCAACAGAGTAATTAAAGAAGAAGCATATATCAACCTCAAATTTTTTAGGTATACCAGAAAGAGACCCTTGTATGCATATGGAAGTAAACCTTGTATGGATTCAAGAAAAATTGGTGAAAAGCCTCTCATATACAATATAAGGGTGGTGAAAACTTCCTAAATAAGTTGAGATACTTTGATCCAGTAGACCCGTCTTTGTAGCGACAATTGATTGGCTCGTTAATGTATTTGGAGAATACTCATCCATATATATATATATATATATTTAGGACATTTAAGTTATGATATACAAATGCATGGATTTATCGATTCAGATTGGGAAGGGGGTGCAAATGAAAGAATAAGTGATACTTGGATATGTTTCAGTTTGAGATTTTCCACGATGTCATGAGATAGCAGGAAATAGAAGTATGTTTCACTCATCGCTATAGAAGAAGAGTATATTGCATCTTGTGATGCATGTAAGGAAGCAATGTGGCTCTGTAAGTTGGTTTTTGGATTGTCTGATCAAGTGTTAAATTTGGCCATGATATATTGTAATGATCAAAGCTATGTGAAGATTTCAGATAACTTGTTGTTCCATGAAAGTTCGATGCACATTGAGATCAAGCATTATATTCTCCATGATAAAGTATAGAGGGGAGAAGTGGTTCTCCAGTATATCTCCAGAGATGAGCAAATAACAGATATTTTGTTAAAGCCTCTTTCCAAGATGAAATGTTTGTGTACTTAAGGGACAAGTTGGGGCTCGTGGAGACGACTTCCTTATTGAAAAAGGAAGTGATTTATCCCAGTTTGGGAGGGAGCACTTATATGTTATTGATTTATGGGTAGTCATTTTCCAGTTTGGAAAATGGTCCAGGTTAGGTAGTTCCTTTCTAGTCTAGAAAGTGGTTCAAGATTTCTTATGGATAGCCATTTTCCAATTAAGAAAATGGTCTAAACTGGATAGTAATTTTTGTAATGCAAATGGTCTGATAGATTGTTGATGTACCATAGACATCAATTCCCCTTGTGGCCAGTGTGGGGGAATGGTCTAGGAAATTCATTCTTCTTGGTTGTCACTCTAATTAGTGGTTAAGTAGAGTGGTTTGCCTCATCGGGAATTCATTCTTTAGAATTTCACACTTGTGAACAATTTTGAAGAATGGTCTATTTTGGAGGTTGGTGAATGACAATCATTTCCATAGGAAATGGTCTGGACAGTCATTCCCTAGGGTAGACTCATTCTCTCCAAGTTGCACTATGTTTAGTGCCGAAGGAATGGCCCATGTAGGTGAATGGTCCAAGTTCAACAATCAAGGACAAGCATTCCCTAGGGAAGACTCATTCTCTCCAGGTTGCATTGTGCTTAGTGCTGGAGGAATGGACCAGTTAGGTGAATGGTCCAAGTTCAAAAATCAGGGACAGGCCTTCCCTAGGGCAGACTCATTCTCTCCAGGTTGCACTATGATTAGTGTCGAAGGAATGGCCCAGTTAGGTGAATCTTTTAGGCTCAAAAATCAGGGAAATTTGTTCTTCTATGCTTGGGAAGAATAGTCTAGATATCCCATGGATGATGTTTTAATTTCTAAGGGAAAATGTTCTTCAATATATCACAGATGTGAGTGGAATAATGGCCCATATGAATCAGTTCGTATCATGATATTGTTGGTATCATATGATATGATTGTTGTGGGGACTATATGTCTCTAGACAATAGTTGTATGTTACTATGGTGGATGTGATACACTGGTAGTGACTGTGTGTCACTAGTTAGTAGTTCTGTGCTACTAGGAGTGGTTGAGTTCCACAAGGTAATAGTTGTGTAGTACTATGGATAGACACAATTGTGTTCTATTGGATGGCATTATTTTGATTTCCATGGAGACTATCACTAGTGTTGGAGACGATTTCCATATAAATGGATAGTGAGTGTGTTGATGGACAGACATTCTCTAGGTAGAGAATAGTCCAAGAAGGAAAAAAAAATTGGTGGACAGGCATCCTTCCTATGGAGGATGGTCCAAGTTGAAATATTACTGGTGGATAGACATTCACCCTGTGGAGAATGGTCCAGGTTGATGAATTGTTGATGCACCATGGATAGCTAGTCTTCTAGGACATATGTATAGATTAGAAGAATGGTCTATCTCCTTGAGTTCACAGTAGTGACCAGAGTGGAGATATTGCTATAGGATATACATTTTCCATAAGTTCACAGTAGTGGATAGAGGGAAAATGGTCCAAGACAATGATTCTTCTAGGACATATGTCCAGATTAGAAGAATAGTCCTTGTATTCCATGGTGTAGCTTTCAGCATCTATTGGGATAGTCATTCTTATAGGAAGTATGTCCATATTAGAATAATGGTCCTTGTATCACTTTGTGGAGTGAGTGATTGTTAGGGACCTAACCTTCACATAGGTAGAACAATATATTCGGATGTAATAAAGGTCAATATTAATAAGGCCTTGCAATAAATTAGAATAAGTCGAATGTAAGAAGACCTAATAGAAGCTTCCACTTCTAGAAGGATATTCCTCTAGATGGTTCTTTTGATAGACATATTTAGTATAAATAGGAGTCGAGGGTATGAGAACCCTAGATTGGATATTATTGTAATAGATCTCTTCTTAACTGGAGGTTGCCCCCTCGAAGAGGCTCATGAACATTGCTCTCAGAATCAAAGTGTTATTTCTTGTGTTATTTTGATATCATTTTAGTGTTATTCTGGTGTTGTTCTGGTTATACTATTGTTTATCTGCCATTTCTAGCATTTTATTTCTATTTTGCATACTTTTTATATCTGGAATATTACAAGTGGTATCAAAGCACTTTCCTCGGTAGAAATTGTGGGTTAAATTTTTTTCAGGGTAGAGATGTATTTCGGCGTCTTTAAGCCACAGAGATCTGTCGTTACATGCATAAACCCACGATTGAGGGATTCATACACGCAGGAAATACAAGTGGTACTTAAGCGCACATATGTTGGCCACCCTTGTAACCCATGTTGGTACCCCTTCAAGTGGTAGCGCATCAGACAGCACCTGTGTACAGATCGACCTAGATTACCTGAAGCCCTCTTTAGATAAACCGTTTGGTCGCCTGACTTCTATAGATCCACCGAGAAAAACACTCGGGAAGATACTCTCTAGTACATGGGTCGTCAGGTAGTACAACTAAGGGTGCGATCTAGCCTCCTTAGTTGGTGCCCTGAGATATTGGGTCGAGTAATATTGTTGGACCCCGCATGTATATCAGAGAGCTATAGCACAGGGCAAACCCTTTTTTGTAGAACCCTTGAATACCTAACCCTTGGGGATGGAAACAAAAAAAAAAAATTAAAACAGACAAGATCTATTGCCATGCAATTGTGTTCGATTTTCCAAATCACTACACATCTCTTCCTGGTTAAGAATTTGGGCATTTCATCACTGCAATATTCTTCAGACAGGAGTATAACTCCGCACGTGTAAAAAAGAAGTCTGGAAATTTTTGAACCATTATTTGAGACCTATTCCATTGGATTTATCTCTTCTCCCCTATCACATTCATACATATCATTTTTCAGCAAAATTTTTGACCCCACCCGCCCCATTTCGGTTCCCTCGTCATCATGGCCCATACCCATAGCCAAGACTTGGAATCTCGCTTCAATACCTTGCAATATAATTTCACAAAGACCCAACAAGAAGTGAAACAGCTCAGTGCCAATGTTGTCGCCATCAATACAACCATGCAGTCCTCCATCGTCGCCTCAATAGAGGAACTCAAGCAAGACATGACTACCCAACTTGAATCTGTCATTTTGATGATCTGCACCAAGATGCATATCCATGCGGATAACCCTTTATTTGACCCACCTCCACATAATGAAGCTGAAACTTCCTCTCATTCCCATAATTTTCAGCCCCATCACTTTCAACGTGACCTACGTCTTCCACGGGTGGATGTGACCAAATTTTATGGCTTGGATCCCACTGGTTGGGTACCCCAAATGGAACATTATTTCTCTTTATACGACATTACAGATGACTTGGAAAAACTCCGCTATGGTGTTCTCCATATAGATCAAGAACGTTGGCAATGGTGGAAATGGAGAAAAACTTTCTGTCAAGGGTATATTTCTTGGAAACACTTTGTGGAAAATATTTATGAATTCTTTGACACTGACACCAACTATTTAGGTCATTTGACAAAGTTGAAACAATCTAGACCAGTGGAAGACTTTATAGTTGCTTTTGAGCACCTAGATTTTTGGATAGAGGGCATGTCTGATGCCTTTTTCTGAGAACGTTTTATCAGTGGCCTCAAGGATGATATTTGTACCCATGTCCTCATGGCTCATCCTCAGAGTTGGGTGGAGGCTACTAAAAGAGATAAATAAGCACAACAATTTGTATCTTCTCAAAACCAGAAACCCCCCTTTATCCCTCGCACTAAACCAGTAAATCCCACTACTCCCTCTGCTCCATTAAAGATCCAAAAATTGACTAGGGATGAAATGGATGAACGCCAACTCAAAGGCCTTTGTTATAATTGTGATGAAAAATATTTTTCGGGCCACAAGTGTAAGAAACAAAATATTTTTATGGCCATCTCGGAGGATATTTCGAAAGAGGATGTTGAAACTCCCCTTGTGTTTGAGTCAATTGGAACCACTGACATAAACCCTCCCTTAGACCCTCCCGAAGTAGAACCGGTCATTTCCCTAAATTCTCTCATTGGATTCTCTACTCCCCAAACCCTAAAAATAATCTGTTACATATAGCATAGGAAGGTCATCATTCTTGTTAATAGCGGAAGAACCCATAATTTTATTCATCGCCGCATTTCCCAAGAAACTCAATGCTATATCTATGTAGTCAATAATTTCCAAATCATAATTGCCAATGGTGGCTCCATGAAATGTGGAGGGAGTTGTGAAAATGTGTCTCCAAATTGGTGACTACCAACTGAAATCTCATATGTTTTCTATCGACATGGGTAGTTGTGACATTGTGTTGGGTGCAGACTGGCTAAGGACTTTGGGTCCCATTCTCATGGATTTTAAGGAATTAACTATGTAATTCAACCAGGAGGGCCAACAATATAATTTCCAAGGCATCATCGTTGGTTCACCTGAGATCATTAGTTCCCGTCACATGGAAAAGATACTTAAAAAAGGTCATTATGGCATTATTTCCCAACTCCATGCCATACAAGCAACAGAGACACCCTCGATTCCACAAGACCTCCAATCCATCCTCTCTAAACATGAAGTGGTATTTTCCACTCCCCAGGGAGTCCCTCCTTCCCGTGGTGTTCATGATCATTCCATTCCCCTTGTACTAGGAATCCTTCCTCCCAATAACTGTCTGTATCATCACCCCTTTTCCCAAAAGAATGAAATTGAGAAAATGGTTTAGGAACTCCTTAACGTAGGCATTATCTTCCCTAGTACAAGCCCCTACTCTTCTCCTCTAGTCATGGTCCTGAAGAAAGAAGGTTCTTGGTGAATGTGTCCTAACTTCCGTGCCCTCAACAAACTTACCATTAAAGACAAATTTCCCATTCTTTTCATTGATGACCTCTTGGATGAATTAAGTGGTGCCCATTTCTTTACTAAACTTGATGTTCATTCTAGCTACCACTAGATACGTATGAAAGAGGGAGACATTCCTAAGACTTCCTTTAGAACTCATGAGGGCCACCATGAGTTTTTGGTCATGCCCTTTGGCTTATGTAATGCCCACTCCACCTTCCAAAGCCTCATGAATCATGTCTTCCTTCCTTTTCTCCGTCATTTTTTCTTAGTTTTCTTTGATGATATCCTCATCTATAGAAAAACCTGGATAGACCATCTTGCTCATGTGGATCGAGTTCTCCATCTATTCTCTCAGCACTAACTTTTCCTGAAACATTCTAAATGTTCTTTTGGCGCCTCAGAAGTCAAGTACTTGGTTCATCTGGTTGGCAAGGACAACATCAAGGTGGATCCTAAAAAGATTGAATCTATGCAAGACTGGCCTCACCCAAAGAATCTCAAAAGATTGCATGGATTTCTGGGCTTAACAGGTTATTATCATAATTTTATTAAGAATTATGGAAAGATTGTAGCACCTCTCACTACACTCCTAAAAAAGAACTCTTTCACTTGGAATCCAGCAGCTTCTCAAGCTTTTCAAACCTTGAAGATGGCCATGTGCACCACTCCAGTCTTGGCCCTTCTTGATTTCACAAAGACCTTTCTCCTGGAATGTGATCCTTCAGGGAAAGGAATTGGTTTTGTCCTTATGCAAAACGGTTGACCTTTGTCCTTTACCATCAAGCAACTATCTGAACAAAATCTAGGAAAATCAATCTATGAAAAGATAATGTTCTCTATTATTCACATCGTTGATTTGTGGCACCCTTATCTATTGGGGAAACACTTCCAAATTAAGACATACCATCAAAGCCTCAAGTATTTTATGGAACAACACATTTCCTCCATAGAGAAACAAAAATCGGTGACTAAGCTCTTTGGATATGATTATGAAATCATTTACAAGAAAGGAAAAGATAATGTGGTTGTGGATGCACTTTCCCAAAAATATGAAGATGAAGGATCCCTTTTTTCTCTCTCCTTCATTGTACCATATTGGCTCCAATTCGTTCGCCAGGAATGGCTACACCCCAAAGTTTGCATCTGATACAACAATTGCAGTCCAATGCTCCATTTTCCCCAGGGTACTCTTGGCTCCATGATGAGATTTGATACAAAGGTCGTTTGTATTTAAGTAAACAATCAAAACTTAAATCCACAGTACTCTCTAAGATTCATGCTACGCCCACAACTGGGCACTCCAGGTTTACCAAAACCTATGACAAGTTAAAACGTTCTTTTTTCTAGGATGGTATGAAACAAGACGTTCGTAATTTTGTCGTTGAATGTGATGTGTGTCGACACAACAAGGGAGAAATAGTCAAATGTCCTGGCACACTACAACTACTTCTAATTCCACCTACTATTTGGAGGGATATCTCTATGGATTTTATTACAGGATTACTCAAATCGGGAAATAAATCGGTCATCATGGTGGTTGTTGATCGCCTTTCCAAGTATGCTCATTTATGTGCTCTTCAACACCCATTTACAACATCCACTATGGATCAGGTCTTCAAGCTTCATGGCATGTTGCATTCTATTGTTTTTTATTGTGACCCAACTTTCACTAGCAATTTTTTGGCAAGAACTGTTCAAGCTACAAGGCACCCAATTGCATCTCAGCACAGATTATCATCCCCAGACTGATGGTCAAACTGGAGTTTTCAACAAGTATTTGGAAACATATTTGAGGTTTTTTGCCTCGAAAAAGAAAAATTAGTGGGCTCAATGGTTACCCCTATTTGAATGGTGGTACAACACTTCATACCATACAACTACCCGCATGACTCCTTTTGAAGCGGTATATGGAAAAAAATCCACCTTCGGTTCTCTCATACTTACGTGGTGTCTCAAAGGTCTAGGCGGTTGACCAAACGCTTACAGTTTGAGAGGCTATTTTCCATACCCTCAAAGATAATTTGGTCATGGCATAGAATCACATGAAGCAACAAGCAGATCAAGGTCACTCTGAACATCAATTTGCAGAAGGGGATCAAGTGTTTCTTCGACTGCAACCTTACAAGCAAAATTCCCTCAAGGCCAAGCATTGTCAGAAGATGGGGCCCAAATTTTATGGTTCTTATACCATTCTCAAGCATGTAGGACAGGTGGCCTATTAGTTATATTTTCCCAGTCATTCGAAGCTACATCTTGTTTTTCATGTTTCATTCTTAAAGACGGTGATTGCAACTAAGTGCCAAATTCAAACCAACCTTCCCGAGTTGGAAGAAGAAGGATCCATTTGGCTATAGCCACAAGTAGTTTTGGACCAACGTGAGCATCGACTACGTCAGAGAAACATCAAGGAAGTGTTAGTCCAGTGGAAAGATACAACTCCGACAGATGCCACTTGGTAACCAACTACCATTATGCAGCAATTTCCACATCTCAAGCCTTGAGGACAAGGTTGTTTTTAAGGGGGAGGACATGTTAGGGACCTAACCCACACATAGGTAGAACAATATATTCGAATGTAATAAAGGTCAATATTAATAAGGCCTTGCAATAAAGTAGAATAATTCGAATGTAAGAAGACCTAATAGAAGATTCCGCTTCTAGAAGGATCTTCCTCTAGATGGTTCTTTTGATAGGCATATTTAGTATAAATAGGAGTCGAGGGTATGAGAACCCTAGCTTGGATATTATTGTAATAGATCTCTGCTCGACTGGAGGTTTCCCCCTCGAAGAGGCCCATGAACATTTCTCTCATAATCAAAGTGCTCTTTCTAGTGTTATTTTGATATCATTTCAGTGTTATTGTGGTGTTGTTCTGGTTATATTGTTGTTTATCTGCCATTTCTAGCATTTTATTTTTTTTCTGCATACTTTTTATATCTATAATATTACAGTGACTTATTCAACATCATGCCTAATTACTCAGATGAAGTATGGATTCAAGATATGATGCAATTGATTCTATCAGATGATATTGATAGTGATGATGTTGCTCGTGAGTTGATCTACGTGATCATAAGATAGCTTGTGTGGCTATGATGATGCTACCATTTGAATGGTTTGTTTGTGCTCAAGACCATTACCTTTAATACCTCCATATCTAGGAGTGAGTGTTGATATTGTGGTAGTTGTGGGAGGTATTAAACTCCACGTGTTAACTTTGACAAGACTGGAATATTTCAGGAAGCAAGAGAAACCCTAAACGTTGGATAATAACCCTAGAAGACAAGTCGGCTCAAGAGAATATTTAATATTGAGTTATTATCCTCTATAAAGAGAAGTTGGCCCATTCAAGTGATATAGATCAGTTCAAATAGAGGGCGCTAGAGCTCATTTTTCACTCTCACTCTCACAACTGCATAAGGACTAGTGGTGTACAAGTTTGGAGAGGGGGTGCAGTTGCAACTACCGCAACTGGGATTTTGGCTTTGGTTGGACATGGTATCTTGGTTATGGTTTGGAATTTCTGCTTGGTTTCTTGTTATTCTTGATTGGTGCACTACCCTTAGAGAAAGGTTTGTTAGCCTTGGTTGGACATTGGTTTGGTACCAGAATTATTCTATCTATCAAGGTTAAGGTGCTCAGGGGTGGCCTTTGTGCCTATGGTTGGGTGAAAATATTGCTATATTGTCTATGGAAAAACAAGCACATCTCTTTATTTCTAACACAAATAACATGACTCAGATGAGTCGAATGAATCATAAGAAGAGGTGGAACAACAGACCCCAGTTGTAAGGAGGTCAGAATGATTAAGAAAATAGTCGAAAGGTATAGTCCACCCAAGTTTTGTTCCACATTTTTGTTAACTGCCACCGACGATGAGCCCAAGTCAATCAGGGAGGAAGTCGACTCAGAAAATGGAAAACTATGCAATGATGACATGGCCAAAGATATGGAATCCTCGCACAAGAATGATACATGGGACTTAGCCAAATTACCTAGTGGAAGAAACCCTGTCAGTAGAAAATGGGTATTCAAGAAGAATATGAACGCAGTGGATCAAGTCGAGAAATTCAAAGCTCGACTAGTAGAGAAAGGATATTCCCAAGTCAAAGGAGTCGACTTTGGTGAGATATTTTCCCCTGTTGCAAAATTAACTTCCATTAGAGTATTAATGTCTCTAGCTACATCATTTGATCTAGAAATAGAACAGATGTATGTAAAGACAATGTTCCTACACGGGGACCTGGAAGAAGAAATCTACATGAAACAGCCTGAAGGATTTGTATTAAAGGAAAAGAAATATTTGGTGTGCAAACTAAAAATATCCCTCTATGGTATAAATAAATCATCGAGGATGTGGTGCCAAAAGTTCGACACATACATCCTTAGTTTGGGGTTTGTGAGAAGCAAAGTTGATCACTACATATATTCCAAAGAAGAAGGTGGGATTTTCATATATGTAGCATTGTATGTCGATGACATATTGTTGATTGGAAACAACATGAACTCAATAAAGGAGGTGAAGAAGTAGCTATCCTCCAAGTTTGACACGAAAGATCTCGGTGCAACGAACTTCATTCTGGGAATGGAGATCAAGAGAGATTGAGCAACTAGAAATATTTGGTTGAACCAAAAGAATTATATTGAAACAGAGTTGAAATGTTTCAACATGAAAGATTGCAAACCTATGAAGGTGCCAATTCCTATGGGAGTAAGGTTAATTGTTGAACAGTGTCCAAGGACACAGGAGGAAAGAGAGGACATGTCATGTGTTCCCTATGCAAGTTTTGTTGGTAGTATAATGTATGAGATGGTCTGCAATCGACCACACATTTCCCATGTAGTGGGAGTGTTGAGTAGGTACATGTCGACACATGATAAGGAACACTGGAAAACTGTCAAGAGAGTATTCAGGTATTTGTGTGGCACAAAATATTATGTTATATGCTACCGTGGAAAACCTGGATGTGATAGTGAATTAAATTTACATGGCTTTGTTGGCGCATAATGGGATAGAGATATGGATTGATGAAGGTCGAACAGTGGATATGTGTTCAATATGTTCGGTGGAGAAATCAGTTGGATTAGTAAGCGACAAACAGTTGTATCCTTTTCAACAACGAAACCTGAATACATGGAAGCCACTCATGGAAGTAAATAAGAAGTATAGTTGCAAAGGTTGTGTTCAGGAATTGGGCTTGAGAAGAAAGCTATGAAGATAAGTTGGTACATTCAAAGTGAAATATTCCTGGAAAAGAACCTTGCTTGTCATTATAAGACTAAGCACATTGATGTACAATACCATTTCGTGAGAGACATGGTGGAAAGAAACAAGGTGATACTAGAGAAAGTAGACACATTGGAAAACATAGCGGACTCTTTGACCAAGTTTTTGAGTGATGTTAAGTTCTCTTGGTGCAGAGAGGCAATGGGAATTGCTTCCCTGGGTTAGTGAACGAGATTTAAAAGATCTCCCAGTTTCATAAAATAAAACAACAAGTGGGAGAATGTTGGGTTGTTATATTCGTTGCAGTAAAATTCTAGTCGAGGTGGATCGATTGATATTTGAAGTCGAAGGAAATGACAGCAAGTCGAAGGTCGAGGTGGTTCGACTGGGTAAAGTCGAATTCGAAGACATCGACAACAAGTCGAAGTTCGAGGTGGTTTTACCAGGTGAATTCAAAGTCGAAGACATTGACATCAAGTCGAAGGTCGAGGTGGTTCGACCGGGTAAATCCTATTCGACAACAAAGGTATTCCAATAGAGGATGAACAGCTTTAGTAACCACTCACATAACCAAATCAAAGATCAACACACTGATTTTTTCACGTGGTAAAACCCCTATGGGAAAACATCCATGACCCCATCCAACGCGGCCACTTGGAGCAGTTTATTAATGCAAAGAAAAATATTACAGAGATATTTTACAAGAGAGTTTCTCACAATCGATCATCGGCAATGACCCTCCATGCTCTTTAAATAGAGATCATGGACCAATCGAGTGTTAAGCCATGGATCAATGGTCATTAATATCGATGAGTGTATGAACCGTCAGATTACTCTATGTTGGGAACATATCGTGACCATCATATTTCCTAACTACAAATGCATACTAATGCATACTAAAGAAACACACTAGAAAAAACACTTTTACCTAACGACACAATAGACCAAGTAGATCTTTACTAACTCTTAAGTGTCTAAACATCCTAACATCTCCCCTTAAAAATAACTTGGGATAGGATTGAAGGATTTAAAATAGTGACACAATAAGAGAAGGAAGGAGGCATTAGATCATATCCCCTCTTAATGAAAACTTCCTGAACTCCTAACATAGATCGAAGTTTGGAAAACTTTTCTTCTGTAAGAGACTTTGTGAAAATGTCTGCAACTTGATCTTCTGTAGGAAAAAAGAGCACTTCAATAACTTGATCATGAACGAGCTTTCTGATGAAGTCCATGTGTAGCTCGATGTGTTTTCTACGTTGATGTTAAACTAGGTCTTTGGCGAGATTGACGGCACTTTGATTGTCACACCAAAGGCTGGTCGGATGCTGGTGCTGGAATCCAAAATCTGAAAGGATCTGTCGAAGCCACAGGGCTTCCTAACTTGCATTTACTGTTGCTCGGCACTCTGCTTCTACTGAAGAAATTGCAATAGCCTGTTGTTTCTTATAGGCCCAAGTGACAAGTCCTGAACCAAGGATGAAAACATAATCTGCAGTAGACTTCCGATCATCAGGGTTGTCGACCCAATCTGAATCAGTGAAACCAACCAATAAAGGAGTCCCCCCTGAACTTTAATGTATCCCAAACTGAACTGTACCATGAACATAGCAAAGTATCCTTTTAGCTTCCTTACAATGGCTTTCATGGGGCATGGGAAAACCTAATTTTTCCCCAGGGTACTCTTGGCTCCATGATGAGATTTGATACAAAGGTCGTTTGTATTTAAGTAAACAATCAAAAAATAAATCCATGGTACTCTCTAAGATTCATGCTACGCCCACAACTGGGCACTCCAGGTTTACCAAAACCTATGACAAGGTCAAACGTTCTTTTTTATGGGATGGTATGAAACAAGACGTTCGTAATTTTGTCGTTGAATGTGATGTGTGTCAATGCAACAAGGGAGAAATAGTCAAATGTCCTGGCACACTACAATTTCTTCTGATTCCACCTATTATTTGGAGGGATATCTCTATGGATTTTACTACAGGATTACTCAAATCAGGAAATAAATTAGTCATCATGGTGGTTTTTGATCACCTTTCCAAGTATACTCATTTATGTGCTCTTCAACACCCATTTACAGCATCCACTGTGGATCAGGTCTTCAAGCTTCATGGCATGTCACATTCTATTTTTTCTGATTGTGACCCAACTTTCATCAGCAATTTTTGGCAAGAACTGTTCAAGCTACAAGGCACCTAATTGCATCTCAGCATAGATTATCATCCCCAGACTAATGGTCAAACTGAAGTTGTCAACAAGTGTTTAGAAACATATTTGAGTTTTTTGGCCTCAGAAAAGAAAAATTAGTGGGCTCAATGGTTACCCCTAGTTGAATGGTGGTACAACACTTTGTACCATACAGCTACCCACATGACTCCTTTTGAAGTGGTATATGGACAAAATCCAACTTCAGTTCTCTCATACTTACCTGGTGTCTCAAAGGTCCAGGCAGTTAACCAAACGCTTACAGTTTGAGAGGCTATTTTCCGTACCCTCAAAGATAATTTGGTCATGGCACAGAATCACATGAAGCAATAAGCAGATCAAGGTCACTCTGAACATCAATTTGCAAAAGGGGATTAGGTGTTTCTTCGACTGCAACCTTACAAGAAAAATTTCCTCAAGGCCGAGCATTGTCAGAAGATGGGGCCCAAATTTTATGGTTCTTATACCATTCTCAAGCATGTAGGATGGGTGGCCTATTAGTTATCTTTTCCCAGTCATTCTAAGCTACATCTTGTTTTTCATGTTTCATTCTTAAAGAAGGTGATTGCAACTAAGTGCCAAATTCAAACCAACCTTCCCGAGTTGGACGAAGAAGGATCCATTTGGCTACAACCACAAGCAGTTTTGGACCAGCGTGAGCATCGTCTGTGTCAGAGAAACATCAAGGAAGTGTTATTCCAGTGGAAAGATACAAAGAGTGAGTGAGCACTTAGGTGTGCAGAGGCAGGGGGAAAGAAAAGGAAACAAGGAGATAATAGCTAGGAGGGCTAGGCTATTGATGCATTTTATTTGCTAGAGAGGTAGTGGGGGGGGCAGAGGGCTCATAGTGATAATAGTGGAGGCCATTCAATGTAAGGTGGACTAGGTCCACTATATTATTAAATAAGGCCCACTACGGTAGTTAGATATAATAAATGGGTAGTTAGATATAATAAATGTAAGAGGACGTCTTAGAAGGCTCTACTTCTAGAAGATTCCTCCTCTAGAATATTCTTAGGTGATGGTAGCACTATATAAAGAGGTTCAAGCAATGTAATGGGACATGAAGAGAATTATTGTGTTTGGAGCAGTAGCTCAATAGGAGGAAGCCGCCTCGAAGAGGCAAGTGAACAGGAGAGGATCCCTTCCATAATTGGATCCATTATATGGTGTTTCCCTACCTCAAGGGTTTGGTAATAATATAGTGTGGCTTCTTATATCTTGCTCTGTGGATATATTGTGTATTCAATATTTGTGGTAACTATATTTTTATATCTATTCAGGTTCTTAACAGTTTTGTAGACGACTCATTTTTTACTGTTGTTGAAGACAAACATTTATGGCATCATACTATAGATTACCTAGACATTTTCTGCATTGTTTTAGGGTCTAATAGCTAATGGGTGAAGACCCAATGCTATAGGAAAATTCCATCTTTGATCCTCGAGTGGCTGGACACCCTAAATTGGACTTGGATCCAATGGGGCCAAATTTTCAAGCTTCCTTGCAATCCCTTTCCTTTTCAAGCCTCTCCCTAGGAGTTTTTGGATGTAATTGTTCAAAGGATGGAAAAGAAAATCGGCAAGAAAATTTTATAATTGCACCAAAGTGTTGGTGGCCACCCATGTTTACTATTCTTTTGACTAAGTGTCGTTCAACATAGTATATGAACAAGTGAAAATATCTCTCCATACATGTTGATGTTTGTAGCATCGGACAGGTACTTCCACTTTTGCTTGTGTCTAGCACGTGGAAGTCGTCCTTGTAACCTCTCAAAAAAACCTTAGGAAGTTCACTTTATGAGTAGTTAATAAAGTGAATGATATTTCAATTAATTAAGCTTAAATCCTAAGTTTTGGCATTAGTAACTTAAGTGAGGAGGTGATTAAGTCTTATCGCTTAGATCGAAAGTGAAGGTGAGATTAGATCTCATCCTTTGATCACTTTGGAGGAGATCTCGGGTTTTGGACTTAGGGTCAAATCAGTGTAATAAAAGGTAGCCTAGGTGAGAGGATGAGACATAATGATGGTACACAAAGAATGAGTGAGAACTTAGGTGTGCAGAGGCAGGGGGGAAGGAAAGGAAACAAAGAGATAATAGCTAGGAGGGATATGCTATTGATGCAGTTTATTTGCTAGAGAGGTAGTGGGTGGGGGCAAAGGGCTCATAGTGATAATAGTGGAGGCCATTCAATGTAAGGTGGACTAGGTCAACTATATTATTAAATAAGGCCCACTATGGTAGTTAGATATAATAAATGTAAGAGGACTTCTTAGAAGGTTCTACTTCTAGAAGATTCCTCCTCTAGAATGTTCTTAGGTGATGGTCGCACTATATAAAGAGGTTCAAGCAATGTAATGGGACATGAAGAGAATTATTCTGTTTGGAGTGGTAGCTCAATACAAGGAAGCCCCCTCGAAGAGGCAAGTGAACAGGAGAGGATCCCTACCATAATTGGATCCATTGTATGGTGTTTCCCTACCTCAAGGGTTTGGTAATAATATAGTGTGGTTTCTTATATCTTGCTCTCTGGATCTATTGTGTATTCAGTATTTGTGGTAATTATATTTTTATATCTATTCAAGTTATTAACAAGTGGTATCAGAGAACTTTCCTTGGCAGATATTGTGGGCAAATCTTTTTTATTCTTGTAGTTTTTTTTTCGAAGAAAAAAAAAGAGAGCCGCAAAATTCCATAAATTTTAGGTATATTGCTGTGAAAATTTTGAAGAAGAAGGTTGTATATCTGAGTTCATCTCATATAAACACCCAATTTGAAAAACAAAATTGTCGGAAACGGAGTCCGGGAAGTCAAGATATTGAAGTTTTAAAATCTGCAATTTTCCAGGGTTTTTTCCGCAGACGGCGGCGCGATTTTTTTTTTTTTTTTTTTCTGTAGCATATGGAGGCTGAATATTTCCAAAAAAAATACACATCTGAGTTATTCTCACAATTTCACCCAATTTCAAAAAACAAATCAGCTGAAATGGAGTCCGGGAAGTGAAGTTATGATCATTTTAAATTCAATAGTTTTTCAGGGTTTTTTCGAAAAAAACCGTGATTTTCTGTCGTAACTTATTGTTTTATTTTTTGGTTTTTTTCGTGACGGCTGCGGGAACGAAGAGTTCATAGGGTTATCAGATGGTTATTTCTTCTCAAACCCTCAAATAAATTCTACATATTACTGAATAATTCAAATCCCAATCGTTTGACAGATTGGATGGCTTTGTAGATGGTCTCAATGATAGATTTCATAGTATTCAAGATTCATTGGATAACATGCAGGAGAGATTTCTTATGGCAGACCTCAGGGATGAATATAATCAAGAAATATATGCTTGGTATGATTTTGAGGCCGATTGCGATGATTGGTATATGGATAGTTGTCATTTCTGGGATGACAACCACTTCCATATTTTATTTGATGACTCTACTCCACCTTCTGTAGAGAACATCAATGTCCCACATCAGGAGTTAGTTACCAGCGTCCATCCTGCATATTCTACAATGGTATTGTCCCTTCCAGATTCATCTTTGATCATCTCCCACTATGTATATGGATATTCTTATTTGGATCCACATGATAGGTGTCATTATTGGGAGCGTCATTTTCAGTTGGTTATTTGGTGCCGATATCTTCCACGTGGGGTTCATAGGAGAAATTGGACATGGGACTCTGGTATACAATGGAAGTTGGACTACTTCAGCATGGAGGCTTCCATTTATCAATGGGACCGTGGTTCTCTAGTCTACTTCAGCACTAGGGTCCACACTTATCCATGGGACCCTGGTATATGGTTGTACATTAAGCATTGAGGACAACGTTTTCATAAGGGGGATGGAATGTAAGATAGCTAGAGAGGTAGTGGGGGGGCCCAGAGGGCTCATAGTGATAATAGTGGAGGTAATTCAATTTAAGGTGGAATAGGTCCACTATATTATTAAATAAGGCCCACTATGGTAGTTAGATATAATAAATGGGTAGTTAGATATAATAAATGTAAGAAGACTTCTTAGAAGATTCTACTTCTAGAAGATTCCTCCTCTAGAATGTTCTTAGGTGATGGTAGCACTATATAAAGAGGTTCAAGCAATGTAATGGGACATGAAGAGAAGTATTGTGTTTGGAGCGGTAGCTCAATACGAGGAATCCCCCTCGAAGAGGCAAGTGAACAGGAGAGGATTCCTACCATAATTGGATCCATTGTATGGTGTTTCCCTACCTCAAGGGCTTGGTAATAATATAGTGTGGTTTCTTATATATTTCTCTATGGATCTATTGTGTATTCAATATTTGTGGTAATTTTATTTTTAGATCTATTCAGGTTCTTAACGATTTTGTAGACGACTCATTTTTTACTGTTGTTGAAGACAAGCATTTCTGGCATCATACTATAGATTACCTAGACATTTTCTGCATTGTTTTAGGGTCTAATAGCTAATGGGTGAAGACCCAATGCTATAGGAAAATTACATCGTCGATCCTCGAGTGGATGGATACCCTAAATTGGACTTGGATCAAATGGGGCCAAATTTTCAAGCTTCCTTGCAATCCTTTTCCTTTTCAGGCCTCTCCCTGGGAGTTTTGGGATGTAATTGTTCAAAGGATGGAAAAGAAAATTGGCAAGAAAATTTTATAATTGCACCAAAGTGTTGGTGGCCACCCATGTTTACTATTCTTTTGACTAAATGTCATTCAACATAGTATATGAACAAGTGAAAATATCTCTCCATACATGTTGATGTTTGTACCATCGGACAGGTACTTCCACTTTCACTTGTGTCTAGCACATGGAAGTCATCCTTGTAACCTCTCAAAAAAACCTTAGTAAGTTCACTTTATGAGTAATTAATAAAGTGAATGATCTTTTAATTAATTAATCTTAAATCCTAAGTTTTGGAATTAGTAACTTAAGTGAGGAGGTGATTAAGTCTTATCGCTCAGATCGAAAGTGAAGGTGAGATTAGATCTCATCCTTTGATCACTTTGGAGGAGATCTAGGGTTTTGGACTTAGGGTTAACTCAATGTAATAAAAGGCAGCCCAGGTGAGAGGATGAGAAATAGTGATGGTACACAAAGAGTGAGTGAGCACTTAGGTGTGCAGAGGCAGGGGGCAAGGAAAGGAAACAAGGAGACAATAGCCAGGAGGGCTAGGCTATTGATGCAGTTTATTTCTCATAAGGAGCATTATCCCAGGACGAGAGCACTGATTTTATTTAATAAAATCATCACAGATTTGGTTTTCCCAAGAAGGTTTTTCCAAGGGTTATTTACCCAGAATATCTTGTGCAATGTGTTTTGGGTTCATGAATTTGATTTCATTGAATTTATCATTGATTAACCTAGTTGTGCTTTAATCCAATAAATGTGGTTTTATTCGGAATTAACTGTCAAGTGCTAGGTTTAAAGAATTCAACATGGTATCACAACTTGGACTTTGAAGAAGGGAAACTAAGAACACGAGATCGAGATTTAGTAGCAGCTAGAAAATTTGCATTGTCTGGGGGGGATTTTGTGCAAGCTCAGGCTGCAGAGGTAAACCTAGAAAAAAAAAAAGTCGTACAGTCGTATTGTCTTGGCACAACATACAGCCATACAAACTGTAGATTGGATAGAGTTGTGGGATGTGGGTCTAGAGGAGGCATTGTAAGATCGTAATGTGAATAAGGGGGGAAAGTGGTGTGAGAAGTGGCTGAGTTGAGTGGGCATGGAGATCTAGTCAGCACATAAAGTGGATATAAATGCGTGAGGTTCGTGGATGTGTAGTTGTAGCTGGACATCAGTCTGAGGATAGTAGCCACCACAGAAGCTAAGGCAGACGCCAGATCAATTTGTTGTGTGGTTGAGTCAAGGATCTAGTCATTAGTTGGTCTATGTAACTATAGAAGTAGGCAGGAAAGTATGTCGAGATTAACAGCCATGTGGCACGGGTGAAGGCACTTAGTCGGTAGAAATAGAGCAGAGTAGCTGCAAGGTGGATGGGTGGTTGAGTTGAAAAATTTGAGTAGATTGTGCAGGGGCAAGGGCCAAGGAAAGGTAGAAAGGAGATAGAATGCAGGAGGGCTAGGCTATTGTTGCAGTGTATTTCTTAGAAGGGTCATTCTCCCAGGACGGGATCCCTGATTTTATTTAATAAAATCATCACAGATATGGTTTTCCTACGAGGGTTTTTCTAGTGGTTATTTATCCATAATATATTGTGCAATTTTTTTGGTTTCCTGAATTTTCTTCCGTTGAATTTATTGTTGAGTAACCTAGTTGTTTTTTAATTCAATAAATGTGTTTTTATTCGGAATTAACGGTCGGGTGCTAGGTTTATAGAATTCAACAATAACTTTCTCTGGGCTAAACTTGACAAGCGACCTAGCTTCTATTGATCCAATTGTGCACTATGTTGTACCCCTTAGGATTTTAGAGGATTCGAGATCATTGAAATCAAAACATAGGTGTAGGCATTATGTGCCAAGTGGGTGATTAGGTTTGTCGAGGGCGAGCAATCCAAAAACAATCCTCCTTAGGAATGATATCAAGCAAGGGTGGCCATTGTGTAAAAACCCATGGCAAGGATTTTTTTTTAGGTTATTTTTGTTAACCCCATCAAATGCCAATATTTCATGCACATTTGTTTTCCAAAGTATTCAAAAGGCCTGGGAGTGACTTAAACCCTTTTGAGCTTGGAAAGAGTTGCCTCTTAAGACTAGGTTTGTGTTTAATGTGCACTACCTTTGGTGGTTGTTGTTGATCTTATTTAATGGAAATCCTTTCATTGAGTCCTCTTGGCTCTTAGCCTTGAATATTTTTAGATGGGGTATTCACTTTTCTAATGACATCTTTGACTATGCTACCCAAAGCTATATTTTTTGGCCATACCTAAAGAAATATTTCTCTCTAGGTAACACTAATGGGGTTATTGTGGAACAATATAGGGGCTCATCCCAAACAAACTTCAGTTTGAATGCGGCCTATCTGCCTCACACCTATTGGAAAGAATGGAAATGGGGCAAGGTCATTGCCTTCACTAATTATAAGTTGACCATGTAATGCAAGTGGTTGTGTTCCAATACTTGCTTGGAAAGTTGCCTGAACAAGATTTGGTGCTTGTGGTCAATGCAAAAAACTTGGTTATTTTCCCTCAATAATATATGAAACGTGTGATTGAACCTAAAAAGGATTATTTCACCTGGAGACTAACAATGCCCGTCTCACCCCCATTGGTCGAAGATTAAATTACCTAGGGGTTCTTAACCCACTTTGTTCTCACTATGGGTGATCCAAAACCTTAAAACACTTATTTTGGTTGTGTCCACTTGCTAGGAAGGTCTAGGCCTGGGTGGATATTAATGTGCCAATAGATTTTTCCTACCTCCCTCTCTTTACAAACTACCTTATTAGTCTATTGTCTTCCATGGGATGTAGAGTTTCAGGCTAATTGGATGCTTATGAGAGTTCAAGTGATCTTTTGGATATGGAATAAAAAAAAAAAAAATTGGCTAATGATGTTGCGTCAACTCACTAATTTCATGGTACAATGCAACTCTAATATGTGTTGATTTGATTATGCAGATTGAGGTATAGTCTTGAAAGGTGAAACTGAAAATATAACACCTTCATCACCATTTAGCTTATTATCATGGGTCCCCATGTACCATGAGTAGGGTACCTACAAGCTCACTATGTGTATACCCCCCTAGATTGTTTGGCTAATTGGGCCCATATAGGCTTCCCTCCTAAAATGACTTGTCTTTCTCCAAGTCTTCTCACCAATTTGAGTCAACCTACAAATAGCCCCTTTATAAAATAGATTAGTAGGAGAGAGAAACTATTAGGACACGTTCTGATGGACAAATATTTTTCCATACCCAAGCCCTAGAATCCCCCCACTAATCGAAGGGGTCCATTGATGCTAATCCTCCAATTACAGGTTGAGGCAAGGCCTTGGATGATCATGCCCAACCTCCTCCTGCAGTGCACATGATTATTGACTAGTGCTATCTTGTTTGGGATTATGCCCTTTGTTTTTATACTTCTGACTATCACTATTTTTGGTGTTTTGGCATATGCAAACTCTATTTTATTTTTGAATTTTCCCATGACCTCAACTTCATGATGGGGTGTTTTGTCTTTCCCTAACCCCACTTTTGAGTTTTTCACTTTCTTGTGGAGGTTGATATGACAACCATTTTTTTTTGTATCAAAGCTTATATGTGTTACTTATTAATAGAGTTTAATAAAAGCTTCATCAAAAATAAAGGTTGAGTTTGTAGCCAAGCAAAAGATATCTCATAACAATAACATTGTTATTACTAATATATAAATTTTCCATGGCAGGGGACTTGAGAGGGCCCTATAAACCATCAAAGAATCTTAAGAATCTTATGCAGAGTCTTCCTTTGTTCTCCAAAGTCCCTCTTTGGATGAGGGAATAGACCAATCCTTATGCAATATCTTTGGAAAAAAATATCGAACAAGAAATCCAACAAAGTTTGTGAAAACAACTCCCCTTAGAACATGCCAAGCAAATAAGGTTATCTCATAAGGTGAGGAGCTAGGTTGGCAAACCTTGCAAAATGAGTTCTACATTTTTTTCTCTTTTGAAGAAGGTTCTAAGCTTTCCTCTTTCATTCCTATCATAATAAACTTCTAAAAATATGGGATATGAAATGAAATAAAGTCCCATTTAACTCATGTTTGTTGACTCCCACATATTCTTTCTTGAGCCTTATTTTCCTAGTGTTCAAGCTATATTTTATGGTTGTTCCTCTGAAAGAGAATGCAAAATGGTCTCTAACACTCCTGTAAAATATTGATCTTAAAGCATATGCACATTGTCATTTTGGTGTCCAATTGATCAAAGACATCAAAAGAGTAAGGATAATATGTTAAGCCCATCCACTAATTAGGATTTTACTTTTTCAAGTTTCAATTTGTCCATCCATGTGACCACAATTAGAAGTAATACAAAGTATCTATTAGAAAACACTTAAACAACATTCCTAAATACTTTTACCATGTCAAAACTAATCACCGGTTCCATGATTTCTTTTCTAAAATAGCCATTTATATTTAGATTCTTTCCTTAATATTTGAAACCATTATTCATACACTTTAATGTATTCCATATTGACTTCTAGTGTATATCTTTCTATTAACCAGCATGAAATCTATATATGAATTTGGGACATTGAGAACCTTTCTTAAAAATGGAGTCTTGAAAAGGAAAAAAACTATGAATCTCTTAATGTAACTAGAAGTAGAGTAGACTTGCAACAAATCTCTTTCCTGAGTAATCTTTCTAATTCATCTAAAGATGAACGGGAGATTCTATCATCACCAATTTTTAGCACTTACAATCAACATGCCTTAATTATATAGGGTTAAATTTAAGGGTTTTAATAACCAATTTATGAAAAATATGGTCAGACAACTAAATTATTGAACAACTCATCACAAACAACAAACTATTTTGAAACATTGAGCAATGCATCTTGAGCAATACACAATTTAGCAAGACATTATCGAAGCTTTTCACAATGTTCAACTCCTTGATTTCTACAACACATAGAAAATGGTATTGTAAGTTGGAACAAGTTCTATCTTTTCATTGAAGAAAATTTTCAAGGAAAGACATTAACCAAGATTACTAAAATTGACAAAACACAGTGAAATCACCATAGTGGACAAGAGAGCTTATATTCTTTACACATTTCTTTTCTCCAAATTCATAATGAGTTGTAGTTAGAACCACAAACCAACTCCTAGGAAAGCAACATGGAAAACAACACTACCCAAAAAAACAATAAACAACTTAAGGTAGAAATCACACCATTTTTTGTTAATATCACAAATGAGTCCACAACTTAACCTATGTGTTAATCTACACAAATCTCAGCACATCAATGATGCTTAACCACATTGTGTTGAAACATCTTCTAGGATTTTACAAAGATAATCAACATTAACCAATGATTAGATTAGTATCCCCAAATGACCAAGCAATTGGTAAATGGGACTAGGGAGTGCATTCAATGGCTATTCAACAAAGAGAGAGTCTAGAAAAATCTCGGACCTAAAATGTTATAAAAGTACAAGAGATATGAATTACAATAAAAGAAATAAAAGAACAAAAATAAAGAAAAACCTAAGAGGTGTGATGCCCTAGCTCAACATCAATGTCATATGTGGAAACAAAAGTAGAGGAAGAGGAGGGAGAAGATACATCCTTGCTCTCACTAATCTTTGTGAAGGAGACAATGAAAAGATTGATATGTTATCAAGGGAGTGTTTGACATTGAGGGTGCCTAACTAAGTAATCCTAGGAGGCGTCGTGGAGTGAGAAAACTTCTATTTCCTAACATCAAAGGCTAATGGAAGGAATCTCGTGATGGAGGTATAGTTTCTCAAGTTGACCTAGGAGGCCATATTTTTTCAAGGGCAGGTTCAATTTTGATTTCTTGTAGAGGTTACATGTTTTCCAACCATACAAGAAGAATTCAAGTGTCTCAATAGACTGTCATTCCACTCATGGGTGTGGGACTTAGCGTGGCACTCAATGCTCCCACCAACAAAGATAGTTGGAAAGAAATAAGTAATGATCATAACGGAATTGGGCCTATAGAGGCCCCACAATGTCTCTTGCATATGGATGACTATGTAATGATCCCAAGCCAAATTCTTTCTTGGAATCACTAACTACTACTAATTTATTGAGTTATTAAGTGCATACAAGATTCATCAACACATGGAGATCACAATATATTCAAGATGTAGAAGCACAAGCAAAGATCTGACCTTTTTATTATGAGCAATGTAAGATCAATACAATAGATGGTCGGTTTGGCATAAACCTCAGATGTTCGTACAAGCAATAGATATGAGCTGCTACAAAATGCTCCCGACAATACAAAATAAGCCTCCAAAGGCTGGATATACAATGAAGACTAAATCAAGCAGATTTGAGCCGTACTAATGCTCAACCTCCAAGATGGAAAGTGCCACGTCCTGCTAGAATGCTGAAGCCCTGAATAATTCTACCCTGCTACCAAAAGTGTCCAATCATCCTAAGAAATATGCCAAATGATAGATCGGGCAACTGTAAGGAAAACCCAGATGTCCAAATTCCCAAATCCACTCTCAAACTCCGTAGATCTGAATTCTCCATTGAATGGTGTGCCCCACTGGATGACTGAAACCCTAGCTGGTTCGGCCTTGATGAAGGAGGCCTCAAAATGCTCTGAAACTCTCCAAGAATATAGATCGGGCTATGCGAATCCCGTGGGAGAAGTTTCAGGCTCAGATCTTAAGTAGATCTCCCTAGATCTGAGTTTTACTGAATCACAGGACGTCCCCTATGGCTCCACGACGTCCCAATCTGTAGACAAATATATAATGATGATAACCCTCCAGAAAATCTCTCAAACTGATGGTCCTACCCCTGCAAACAAAAACCAACTGTCGGAATGGCCCCAGGCCCTCAGGATAAGCTGGATCGAACATCCCTCAATAAGTTGGCCCTGAGACTAGAATGGTGTGGAGGAGTCTTTCATCCCCGAGACCAAGCTGTGGAACAAGGTGAGTGGATATTTCACCACTGATTTTCTCACAAGGGTTTGTATAGCAAAACCC
>ML786247.1:187776-204487 GCA_009831015.1 Picea engelmannii | reverse complement strand
GAAGATGCTCTATAGATATGACAATGAACTACACGAGTGAGGTGAACTTAGAGAACCATCCCTTTTTACACCTAGTGAGGTCCATGGAGGCAACCCCTCACATGAGCAAAGAACAAAATAGGGACATTTTTCAATGATACCAAGGCTATATAAACATGTTGATAATAATTGAATATAGATAATGGAAGAATATACACTCAACAAGAAAAATATGGTGGAAAGTTAAATGATAATAATGAAACAATTGCCCTTTTTGCCTTCCTATATTATGACTTATTTCATGGCACGATCATTAGAAAATTAACTCAACCAATACCATAGTACTAGGTTTGGATACCCTTTGCAACAATTGCAATCAATGTTAGATGGCTCCACAATGGTAGAAAAAGTTGGCACAATTTTTGAGATCGACTAAACCAATACTACAATAATAGGTTTGGATACCCTTAACAACAATTACAAGTGAGTGTTAGATGACTACAATTTTTAAAAAGTTCAACTTGAAACGAGTATGCTCGATTTCCTTTAATCATCTTGCAAATTTACAAGTGATGAGTGCTTGGCATGATTACTTAAAGGGCGCAATGTTCAGTTCTTTTATTACCCCTTCTTTGTTTACAACAAGGTTTTTAGTTTGCAAAGTTGTTCCAACTCACCTAGTTGTTCAATTACGAAGTTATAAAGTGTATATCGTTCTAAAGTATATATATAAGTTGGAAAAATATGTTTTAATAATTTAGACAATAAAGATTATGGATGACTAAAATATGTGATCAAATATATAATTTTAAAAAGTGATTAATAATTAAGGGTCCATTTTATAAACTAGGTTGGGTTGTGTATATTATTGAAAGTAACTAGTAGTTAATTACCTGTATAGACATTGCACAATCCTACTAGTTTGGGTTGTGTTGGGTTGTGTATATTGTTGAAAGTAACTAGTAGTTAATTATTTGTATAGACATTGCACAATCCTAGTCTAGCTGTAATGGAGCATTTTTTATATATAAAAATTAGTTGATGTTATTAATTTGACTTTTCTCTTATGGAAGAAAATAAAAAATAGTAATTTATTCAACTAGTTAATAATAATAATAATAATAATAATAGTCATAACCAAGCCAGATACCAAACTAGTGTATGAGAGTATCAGACTCGTATTTGTGGGACAATGAACCCTGTGTTTGAGGTATACATATCCTACCCACTTTAGATTTAAATTTCTTATGAGAAACCACATGTTCTTAACCATTAGGCCCACTCAAATTTATACACCATTTCTATAAATTATACACCATTTTTTACTTTTAGATAAAATTATATATCATTTTTAATTTTTAAATAAAAATTGGTTAATACCACATTTTAACTTTTTGGACAAAAATTGTTTAATACCACAATTTTCATTTTCCCATGCCTCAAATCAAAATCAAAAAAATCAAGGATAATGATCGACTCACTTATTTTATATTTTCTCTTGTACATAAAAATCATGAAAATTAAAATAAGATAATGATTTACTCACTTATTTTGTCCATCCAATAGGAGATGGAATTCGCCATCCTTTTTGAATACTATCACAATTAATTTGTATCCCAATAGTTGCTCATACAAAGGACTACAAAGAATTTACTGGGCAGCCTCTATACTCGTTTATTGGCATAGTTTATATGGGATTCCTATGGTTTTTCTCGCATTCTTTTTAATTGTTTTGGATCGCTAAATTTGGATTGCAGGCTGAAAAACAGGCAGTGTACTTTGCCTATCTATAAAATCTTTGTAATCTATAAATAAACCAATTTATAGATTAATTTCATAAGACCAAGTTCCATTTCTCCTGTAGAACTATGTACAAAGCTCGAGTTCCTAATCTTACTTTGAATTTAATGAAGAAATGCTTTGAACTATCTCAATCTTCAATTCTCCCTGGACAACAATCCATTTTTAAATTTTTACAATTATTTCTACGTATGGGAATTTAGACTGAGTTGCAGGGTATAAACTTGACTTTCATTCTTATTCATTAGGTAAATTTTTTATGACGGGTTTCTTTCTAAAACTTCATTAAGTTTTATATTTATTTTTGAAATCATTTAAATTTTGTGTATTATATACCTATTTCATTAAGTTTTATATTTATTTTTGTTTATCATTTAAATTTTGTGTATTATATACCTATTTCAATTTGAAAATGAATTTGAATAGTTGCATGAGGGAGTGAGACATAGTTTTCAGTATGGCAAATGCGAGGGAGATGGGATTTTTCTATCAATCCCAAAGACTATGGAAGCAGTTTATGACTGTGTGTTGTGGGAATCAGAAATTATAACCCGTAGTTCCATTCATTTCTTTCATCTCATGCTTCAGCCATTTCTTTCATCTCATGCTTCAGCCTGGAGGCTACTAGATTACATCATCACGGCTCCAAATGAGAAAATAGTCTTTATGCACCAGACCATATATTACCTGGGAGATAGTCTTTATGTACCAGACCATATATTACTTGGGAGGGTGCCACTCTTGAAAGAATAAGTGAACAGCACTGAGCTAGATTAAACCTATTGGAACTGCAAGCTATTAGATGGATTGTTGATTGGTCAATGGGAAATTGAATTCAATCCATTTTTAGACTTGTGCATTAGAATAACTTATTAAGGTACATGTAAGTGAAGTTAATCTCGAAGACAAGATCACGTTATTGATTTGATGAAAAAAGGGTTAAGTGGAGATGATTTAAATTTCAATCATAGGATCATATAAATTGAGGAGAAGCTAGATAGATATAAGTTCCAATTTGTATGATGGACATGTTGTATTGGGAATCATAGACATGTTCTATTGGGAATCATGGGATACAGAATGGTTTTTTCTAGCATGCACATTAAAAGAGGTAGTATGTTGTGATGTTACACAGAGTCTTAAAAACACACATACACATATATGTATATGTGGACACATTAAATTTTCAACTTGTCCATCAATTTAACCATTTTAAAAATTAAATGAATATCAATATTAACTTGTAGATTCTATAATTATCAATCTTTAATAAATAAATAAATGGATAAATACTAGTCAAATTTAACCACTGGAATAAGCTACCAAACTGGGCTCCAAAATTGAAATGAATAAAAAAACACAAAATATCAACAATCATATAATTCTAGAATGAATATGAATATGAGTAAGCTGCTTCAAAAAGTACTTCTGGCGTATTTGCTATTTAAAAATAACATAAACTCTCAAAAAAGTATTTACATGGCTATGAAATATGAAAATCAGGCCTGGTGTCTATTGTTTACACAATAATCTTTACAATATTGTTTGTGAAATTGAATTTTAAAATAGAAATAAATCTTAAATATAACAAGTAATTTTGGAAAACTTGACTTATAAAAAAATCGATGATGGAATGTACTGTTAAAGCACTCACATAGCTATCCATCATATGTTGGAGTGAAAGTGGAAAGCAAAAATCTTTACAATATTGTTTGTGAAATTAAATTTTAAAATAAAAATAAATCTGTAATTTTGGAAAACTTGACTTGTAAAAAAAGTAGATGATGGAATGTACTGCTAAAACACTCACATAGCTATCCATCATATGCTGGAGTGGAAGTGGAAAGCAAAGGCAACTGCAGAGTGTTGTGATAATCACTCACATAGCTATCCATCATATACCGGAGTCGAAGGCAAGTGCAGAGTGTTGTATCACAACATGCATTGATCTAAGCATTAACGTTGAAATAGATATTTACATAGTCTCCTCTGTCGTTATTGCCCAAAGAGCAGGTAATGCAAAATCTCCTATTCACATTATCCCTCCAAAACTTGACACTATCACCAATTTTAAGTGATTTTCGTCTAACAAAGTTGATCCATCCATTATTAAACATATAAATTTGGCTACTCACCGAAACTTTGAACGTGAATGTCTCTTCTACTCCCTCGTCCAACTCAAATACTGGAAGTCGCATACCCTGATTCTGATCATTAACTTGTGTAATCTCATGAGCTGTGAAGAATTTAAAAATGCATTCTTTAACAATCTTCTTGGGAATGGCCAATCTACAGAGTGCATCTGTCACTCGTAAACAACTTCTTTTCAAACAGTACTTCAATCTCCTGCTGCATGATGTACTAATTCCCACAGTGAACAGTAAACTCTACTTCAATTTCCCGTTGTTGCCGTTTGATGATCTGATTCCCACGACGAGCAAGTAAATTACTTCAATTTCTTCGTGAGAAGGTAAATTTACTTCAATCTCATGTGGTTGCTGCAGCTAAATTTTCTTCAGTATCTATTACCTCAATCTCATGTGGTTGCTGCAGCTAAATTTTCTTCAGTATTTATTACTTCAATCTCATGTGGTTGCTGCAGCTCAATTTTCTTCAGTATCTATGCCAAGTACAGACATCTCTTGATCAGAGGAATTTCAGGAACTTTATTTGATATCAATTTTCCTCATAATATAATTCACACCGCAAAGTGTGATGAAGCAGAAGCTTTAAAGAGATTTGTTGAGGAAGAATTGTACTTAATTGCTGCAAATTGTTATTTCCAGTGACCTAAAAATAAAATTATGAGAAAAAAGGAGAATGTTTAAATATAAAATAATGTTTTTGGAAAAATGGTTATAGAATTCATATTTAAAAAAAACAGTACAATGAACCAAAAATAAATTTATGAAGAAAAGAGTAAACATATCAAAAATATATTTAAAGAAAAATGTCTATAAAATTAATATTTATCAAAAACATAATAAGAAATATTATTTTTATAAATAGAAAAATTAAACAAAATAAATGGGTGAAGAATATTAATGGAAGTACGACTTGATGATGATGATGATGAACGTCTACTAAGACCTAATTGGTCTATCGGACCTTAAGACGGTAAGTGATTACTTGTGATTTTGTTTATGTACTCGAAAAGCATTAAGCGTAGCTTTCCAAGATCACCATACTTTTGTTGAGTTAAGAGGTTAGGAAGGTTGGTAGTGTGATCAATATTTTGAAAATGAGATCTAATATGGGTATAGGCTAGACAATCTAAGAGAAAATGCTTTTCATCTTCAACCTTCTTAGTGTCACAAAGGTGACACACTCTTTCATCCCATGGCGTTTTAGGAATTGACCAATGCCCAGTTTCACTATGGAGCTCGTGAGAATTTGTTCTTATCTTAGCGATGCTTATTTTTTTCTTTACACTTAGCAAAACAGATAGATAATTTTGATCTTCTAGATTAGCGTTGATTACATCTTTATAATACCTTAATTTTCTTTTTTCCTCCAACTCTTTATCACACCACATTTTTTCCTTAAATTTTGATTTGACATTTTTTTTAATAGTATCTTTATTATGCAAAATGGCTTCTTCCATGATTCCCCAATAGTTTAGCCGGGGGTCTTTATGCCATCCTAACTTGAGTAGATGGTGGTTATGACTTGATTTTGAAGCAATTTTAGGTAGCCTCTTGTCTTCCATGTTGTTTAACTTGTTCTTATACATTAGGTATCTAGTCATATTTGCATATTCATTTTCCATGATTCTCTTTTAAATGTTTAATCATGGAAAATACTAAAATAAATTCACAAATATTTTGAGTTAAGAGGTTAGGAAGGTTGGTAGTGTGACAAATATTTTGAAAATGAGATTAAACTATGGAGCTCGTGAAAATTTGTTAAGATTTTTTTTAATAGTATATTTATTCTACAAAATGGTATCTTTCATGATTCCTCAATAGTTTAGTCAATGTTATGACTCAATTTTGAAGCAATTTTAGGAAGCCTCTTGTCTTCCATGTTGTTTAACTTGTTCTTATACATTAGGTATCTAGTCATAACCATGCTCTCAATGAGGAAGAGACTTGTTTCTAAGAGGAGGATGGAATAGGATAAGAAGTATTTTGTAATTTTGAGATTATAGATTATAAAATTCTTTTGTATTTGCTCTATATATTTTTATGAAGTTTAAACTAATGATTAAATATTTATAGTATACATATTAATTGTTTTAATTTAATAAATTAGGTTTTTTTTATAGTTTTTAATAAAAACCATAATTACCATAAACTTGAAACCCCCGATAAAAATATGTTAAACATAAATTTATTAATATTTTCTTATTAATATGTTAAACATAAATTTATTAATAATTTTCTTGATTGATATTATATATTTTTATGAAGTTTAAAATAATGATTAAATATTTATATTAAACATATTAATTGTTTTAATTTAATAAATAATTTTCTTGAGTGATGTTATATATTTTTATGAAGTTTAAACTAATGATCAAATATTTATATTAAACATATTAATTATCAAATATTTATATTAAACATATTAATTGTTTTAATTTAATAAATTGAGTTTTTGTGATAGTTTTTAATAGAAACCATAATTACCACAAACTTGAAAAAGGTTGGGTTAGATTAAAGATTTAAAAACTTAATTTAAATATATTGGAATATGACATAAGAACATTAAAATATTAATATAGAAAATCTTCAATTATATATTACTATAATGTTTTACAATAAAACATGTAAAGAAAATGAAATACAATAATGATTGTAAAGATTTTATAAATTTTTATTTAATAAAAATTATTTAATAAATTTTTTTTTTTTTTTAAGTTTTATGAATTTAAAAAATAAAATGATTGTTAAAATTAAGATTAATATTTATGATATATATGGTGAAACCAAAATACTTTAGGATTAGAGTATTTGTAAAATTTGTGATAAAAAAAAATTGTGATAAATTAAGGATGCTCATTTCCTTTTAGCTTTCTCTATTCTTAATAGTATAACATGTATGATTTTGCCAAATTTTATAAATTAATTATTTTTTCTTATAATCATAATAATCTTAGTAATAAAATACACCAACGACTATTGATTACTGGAAAGAACCGAGATGGCTTCCAAGGCCTCGCCCAGCGTTGTGAAGGAGATTTGCTATGGTTTAACCCTCGGCCTCTTCGGCGGCGAATGGAACGCAAAGCAATATTCCGGCGACTTGGAGGGCTCGGCCGCCTCTACCTTCGATTTGCAGCGGCAACTCGTGAATGTGGCGCTTAGATCTGAAGGATCCGGCCCCGTTTCTTCCTCTTTCTCATACGTTTCTCCTTCCTCGGTCGTTTTCCAGACAGTCGCGCCAGATCTCAAGAGATCGTTGAGCGACGGCGTGAGGGTTATGCGAATAAAACAGAACCCTAACGGGGAGAAGGAAGCGGCGGTCCTTCGCAGGGCCGAGGCTAACCAGCAAGTACTAAACCCTAGCCGCCGCTGCCGCCTTAACCTCAAGATTGGAAGCCATTCAAATAGCAGAGACCTCAAAGATCTTCGGCTTTTGGGGGACTGTCTGCCTTCGCTCTGGTGCAGAAATCTATTGAAGAGCAATGCAGGAGCGAGGTTTCATTCTGAACATCGCGGCGAGACTAGCTCCGAGATCACGGCAAATTTCCCCCTTTTTATAAAGGCCATTGCCGGATCTTCTCTTTGCTTGCAGATTCAAGACTCAGACTCTATTTTTGAGCTCAAAACCCAAATCCACCAAGCTACAGGGACTCCGCCGGGATTCCAACGACTAATCTTCGAAGGCCGGCAGCTTGCGGATGGCTCTCTGCTACGGGACTACGGAAATCTAAAAAATGCAACCATTTCTCTCACTTCTCGGTTGCGTGGAGGAGCGCCCTCAGTCACTCATCCAAGCTCTTACAAGCAGGCCGTGAAATCAAGGACTTCTGCTCCTTCGGGGCTCAAGGCTGAAGCTTCAAAATCAAAGGAGCCCTTTGGAGGTGCCTTCATTGTGGAGCAGTGCGCAGAACCTCCAACAGCAGAAGTCGAAGACCCCCAAGTCCATGGCTATGCCTATATCTACCAGACCAAAGCCCTCATTTGCCGCTTCAACGGACTTTGGCCCTCAGCTCCTGCGCTAAAGGAATGGGTTAACAAGTCTTGGTCGGAGGGTCATGAGTTGTTCTTCTGTTCCAAGGGGTTCTTCATCGTCAACTTCTCCACAGAATCCGATTGTCAACGCGTGCTAGAGCAAGGTCCTTGGTTCTGGGGCAGATCTGGTCTCTCCATGCAGCGATGGTTCCCAGATTTCAATCAACTGACCATGACAGCGATGACTACACCGGTCTGGGTAAGACTACCCAATCTACCCCTGCATTTCTATTCTTCATCTTTTTTACCCACCCTGGGCAATGCATTGGGTAGATTTATCAAGATAGACTCAGACAGAATAGCAAAAGGATTCGTCACTTTCGCCCGCATCTGCGTTGAAATTGACCTCAGTCAAGGGCTTCCGGATAGGATTCTCATAGATTGGGGTGATGGAGATCCTTTCATACAGATGGTCGATTATGAGAACACCGCCTTCAGATGTCGCTCCTGTCAGCAAACAGGGCACCTCCAGGAAACTTGTCCTCTTTCCCCCACCCCTCCCTCAACTTCTGGAGCACGGAAAAGAGCCAATGGTTGGCAAGGACCAAAATCTCACAAAAACCGCCCGAACCCTCCCTCCGACAACAAGCAACATCACAAAGCTGCTCCAACTCCTTCGCCTTCCTCATTGCCTTCGCAGGCCCCATCTTTCTCTCAGCAGCCAACCGTCGACCCAAAAAACCAGCGTGCAGCCTCGATACAAAATCCTGAAGATTCAGAAGTCATGATTTCAACCCCCGCAATTAAGTCCTTGCACCCACCTCACGAAAAAGGGGAGACAATTGACACAATCATGATCACCGCTTCGCTCCCAGTGACTTAGAAGCGACCTCATGAATCAGACAACTCGGACAGCGACAAAGAAACACAACTGAATTCAGCAGCTCAAGATTATGGCACTTCCTCAGACCACCTGGCTTTGGTGGTAAAGGTTGTTGAGCCTACCAGCTCCTCTGGTTGGATCGATGTTCGCAAAAAAAAAGGTAGAAAGGATCCTCACCAAACAACACAGTGATCCGGTCCTTTCTCCTTATATTGTAATGTTTCATCTAGCTTTGCCCACGCGCTCTATGGGGCTCTCTTTTAGCATAGGCTAGTTCCAAATGATCCCCTGTTCTCTTTCTGCGGGGTCTTTCCCATCCGCAAATCAATGTATTACTTGCACTTTTTCATGGATTGAATAGAAGGATTCTCCCCTTTTTTATTTAAAAAATAAAAATAAAAAATCTTAGTAATTTAATTTCTACCATGTCTAAATATAAAAATATAGAGATGACACTCTCAAAAACATTTAGTCTATTTATTTGCTTGTGTGATAAACATTTAGTCTATTTATTTATTTGTGTGATACATTTTATTGGTCAATAAACAATATCTTCATCATTATAATCAATTACAATCATTTAGTATATCCATTTTTTTTTAAACTATAATTTTGATATTACCTTTCAAAGACAAAAATTACAACACAAATCCATGACACTAGTGTTGAGGCGGCCAATAGAGGAAACCATCCTCACCACCAAGTGTTAAAGTTCCAAAAAAGCCCGGTCATAATGGATGAAAAAAGACACTATTACATGGTTAAAACTATAATGGCTAGAGCCAAGTATATGAACAAGCCAAAAGAAATGGCTATCAGATCTTACTATCCAAACCGAAACTAAGAAAATCAAAACAAAACAGGTCATATAGATTATTTGCTAAGAGAACTGCTAGGAAAAGCATGCTTGGATGGCTGAGGCCATTTTGGAGCCATAACTTATTGAAGTAAGTCCTCTTCACTACGCTTCCAGTGTGGATCTTCAGAGCTCGATCCTAGGAGCCAGTCCAGTTTTTTCTCCATCAGTTATTGTCTAAACTTTTTCTCCTCATTGTCTCTGCATAGCTCTAAAATGAGGTCGCATTGAATGGTCGTGAACCCGGGAGGAGGAGGTGTCTGCATCTGGGAACTAGAGGTATTACCAGTTTTGGGAGTGGGAGGATTCGAACCAAAGGATGAAGGAGGAGTGAAGTATGGGTTGAGAGTGATGTTCGATGATTGAATGGCACAAACACTTGCAATCGAATCCAGACATCCTAGACTCACTACAACTGCAACCACGGAGACCATGAAAACTTCCACTAGCTCGTTTCGTCTTGCCTCATTCCGGAGGCATGAAAACAACTCGAGGTCTATAGAGACTGAGTCTGGAAAAGAGAGGGAACGAAGGCGGATCGAGGGAGAGGAACCAGATGGAAAAAAGAAAGGGGTGGGAGATGAGAATGGAGCAGAATGAACCAAAGTCAGGGATATAAGAGCCTGAAGGAGCCATCAAAACCTAAGCGTCAGCCATTAAATGGTTGTAGTGAATGATGTTGAAATCTGTCACCTTCTCACGTACGAGATCCATTTCCAAAACCAGATGGGAAGGGGACCGTAAGATCAATCTGAACATGATTAAATTAGCGCTGGAAACCATCAACCTTGTGGAGTGTAAGGGAGGTCGCAGGTTGATAATTGTAAGTGTTTGACAACATTTTCAATGTGGCACCCCATCTAGGGAGGAATTATCCAGCTAAGATAAATCTGAGCATTCCAAGAGTAGAGAATGAGCACGAACTTTGGATGCATGACAAATTAGATCATGATCCATACATTCAACCCCTACATTCGCCATCTTATCAGCCACTTTAATGGCTTCTCGTTGCACATGGGAGGGAATCATGACATAGTTGGAACGAATCAAGGATTTGAGAAGCTCAAGGTTGCTTAAAAGACATCAGTTGGGGGATATTTGGATTGGTTCTGAACCATTTAGAAGTTTAGTAAACATAGCAAGTATTACTTGTGAATCCCCTTCAATGATGAGTTTGTTATATCATAGTTGAGAAGTCGTTTGGAGGCCTTTAATTAGGGTCCATAACTCCACTGCATTATTTGCATCATGTCCCAGACTTATAGCAAGTATTAGAAGAATAGATCCTTTATCATTTCGGAAAACCACTCCAAATCTTGTAGGGTCGGGATTTCCTTTGGAGGGGCCGTCGAAGTTAATCTTTAGAAATCCTTCAAGGGGTCGGTTCCAAGTGGTATGGCTACTAGGGGAAATGGGGTGGACTAGGATGGAGGTAGGGAGAGAGTTAGGATTGATGTCCCATCTGAGAAGGATATCTCTTTCATGTGACTCACAATTGAGGTCTTCATAAGTACATGATTGGATTTGAATTGTCTCCCTGATATTAGCACGAATTTTGGACCAAACCTGAGTTTAGAAAAGAGGGTCTCTTGAAAGATCCTTAGATTTCTTTCTTTCCAAAGTTGCCAAACTACAAACCCTAGAAGAAATTTCCAAATTCGGTTGAGAATTAGGCTTTTGAAAGCTTGATTCCTCCACCTTGCTATATTTTTGTGACATTGGTCGAATTTCGGTCAGAGGTGTGCATGGATTGTGCAACTTGGTCCCAAATATGTGAACTTTAATGACATTGATTTAAGAGATGCTCCATTGTTTCCTCTTTCTTAAGGCAAAGTGGAAAGATGGAGGGACCAGTAAAACATATTTTTAAAAGATTAGCCCAAGTGAGAATGCGATTTTGGAGAAGTAACCAGAGGAAGTTGCTCACCTTTGGCCATAGGTTAACCCTCCAAATTTTGGCCCAGATATTTTCTTTCTCCAATAAGTGACATTGGGATTTGATTGCATATGCTTCCTTGATGGAAAAGACCCTCTAGTTTGAGTGACCCCAACGAAGAATATCTAGTTCCGAATGAATACGTATTTTATGAACTTCATCCTCCTCTCTCTAAGGGTTTAGGTTGCATTCTAGTGGTATTTCTAGGTCCTAATAATTAATTTTACACTCTCTCCAAGATGGATGAGAGGAATTCTCCTTCCAGAAGTCCTAAATTGTTGAGTCTGCTCTGTTCAGTTAATATATCCATTTAAAAAAACAATAATTAGCTATATTATTTATAAAATAATAATTATAAGATGTTGGGACTCCTTGTGAAGATATACTAAAGGAGGCAAGGGAGGGGTTTAGGATAGACAATGGAGGTATATGAAGAGTGGGTTGACTACTTGGACGAACCATTTGAGGGAATCTCAATCTTTGGGTATTCTAGACCCTTTTTGTCTCTAGAAGGTCAAAGGACTATGGGATTGAGGGTCATGGGGAATGAAACTTTGGAGCCAAAACAAACCTTAGGTTTTGAGTCTTGTAGGGATAGTCTCATGCCATAAAATTCCATCAAGGGGGATATCAAGAGATGTTATTATAGGAGGCATAGGGCTCAAGTTTCAAATTGGTGAATCCATGGTTGTGGATGAAGGCGTGGGGACCTATGCAAGATGGACTATTCATACTTTCAAGACAAGTTAGGTGCCAACTAATTTGAGAAAAGGAGAGTTTGTAGGAGGTGTTGTTACACAAACCAAACAAGTTTTTTCTCAAAGGTTTTTGCATGGTGCCTCTAAGGTGGTAAGATAAGGCATAGTGGGTTAGATCAATTGTTGGTGAAGGACCAAAATAGGTTGTAGGCGGGGGATCATGTCTTGGGCTCATATTCTAGTGGTAAGTGTCTATATTGGGAATTTATCTATTCAATCTTGGGATATTCAAGATAAATATATTCTGACACTTTCAAACTTGCGCCAAGATTTATTGGAGGTGTTTGCGTGTGGGGTTTATGTTGGAATATTCACCAATCCCAAGAGGGGGTGAATTAGTATTGAGAAATTTTTACCATTTTTAATCATAACATATGTAAACATTAACTTATCAACAATTTCATTCACTTATTATTGCATTTAACATGTCATGAACATATAACCATAAACATTACCATTCAAAAATGCATCACATCATACACAATGTACAAGATATTTTGACATGGAAACCCAAATGGGAGAAAACCACAGAACGTTTTCTTATATATCATAAGATTACATTCATTGGAAGCACCAACTTCCAAAATTCTCCAGCACCAACTGGAAGGAGGCACCAACCCCCTTTTTACAAGCTCCAACTTAAAGGAAGCTACAACTCCCCAAATTATCTAACTCCAACTGGAAGGAGGATTCAACCCCTAGTTTACAAGCTCCAACCTAAAGGAATATCCAAATCCCCATATTCTCCAGCACCAACTAGAAGGAGGCCCCAACCCCTTGATTGATAGGATCCAACCTTAAGGAAGTTCCAACTCTCTGTATTTTCTGGCTCCAACCAGAAGGAGGCTACAACCCCCTTTCCTTTTCCCTTCCTTCCTCCCTGAAACATAAATGGAGACTCAACTTGTCACCGAAATAGTAATTGATAATCAACCTGTCACTATCATTGATAATCAACATGTCATTGTCATTGATAATCAACATGTCACTATAATTGATGATCAACCTGACACTGATAATCAACTTGTCATTATAATTGTCATTGATATTGATACATCATCATCATCAAAACCAGATCCATTCACATAAACCATGTGCTAAGATCACCAAGAACATCTCACAAAACATATGCCCAACATCATCAAAATATGCATCAAACCATGTGTCAACACCTCCAAGATATGTCTCAAACATATACCAAAATATCCATGAACCATGTACCAAAGATATACCTCAAGCAAGTTCCATAACATCCATGTTATGCATCAAAACATGTACCAAGGATATGCCTCAAACATAAGCCATATCATTCATGATATGCCTCAACCATGTACCAAGGATATGCCTCAAACATAAGCCATATCATTCATGATATGCCTCAACCATGTACCAAGCATGTAACAAAATATGTCTCAAACATGTTTCATAACATCCATGACATACCTCAAACCATGTACCAAAGATATCCAAGATACAAGCCTTAAACATGTGCCAAACCATCCATGATATGCCATAACCTCCAATATATGCCTCAAGCATATACCAAAACATCCATGATATAACCCTCAAAACATACATAAAGACGCACCTTTAATCATGTAACCACCTGATGCATATGATCACAGAACAACAAACCTTTCTCAACTTCAGCATTAGGAGAATAGCACCTTCTTCAATATTTTCCACAGATCTGTGACTCATACATTGTCAACCCATGGATTTTTTTTCAAATCCATGACTCATACACTATCAACCCATGAATATTCGCACTTTTCTTCACTGTGACCCACATACATCCACTCTCTTCTCCACTGTGAACCATGTACATCTGCTTGTTGCTCCACTATGACCCGGGAATAACCTCATAAATCCACTCTTTGCTCCAATGTGACCCACATACATCCACTCTTTGCTTCACTATGACCTGTGGATAACCTTATAAATCCACACCTTTCTCCACTACAACCTTCAAATAACCTCAGAAAACTCCTTGCTCTCCTCGACCTCCTTTCTCCTAGGCCATATTTGCTTTGTTGAGCTCACAAATCCTCCTAGCACAAGTGTAGACCCACTAATGTTAGTTCCATACCACAAAAACACACTTTCTTGAATGAACAAATGAGAGGTTCTTGATGTGTATTTATACCTTTCCAATTTCCTTCTTTATTTGACTTTAGGGTTGACCTGTAACTTCTTGTTGCAACAAATTTTCTCCTTTAATTAATTTTGGGGCCAACTTGTAACTTCTTATCCTTAGATCCATGAAAATTCATCCTTCTTAGTTAATGTCGTTAAAGGTGATTCTATTCTTCCATAGTTCCGAACAAACTTGCGGTAGTAACCTATCAAACCCAAAAATCCTCTAAGAGTCTTCAATTTTTTTGGAATCGGCCAATCCATCATGGCCTTAATTTTGTTATGGTATACCTTGACACCTTCATGAGATACAATATGACCCAAATACTCTACCTCCTTCACCCCAAAGAAACATTTGGATGGTCTGGCATATAGTTGTTTCTCCTTTAGTAGTTGTAGCACCTTGTCAACATCCCGCACATGATCCTCCCAAGACTCTTTATAGATTAGTATATCATCAAAAAATACTAACACAAATTTTTGAAGGAAGGGATTGAAAATGGAATTCATCAACCCTTGGAATGTGGAAGGTGCATTTGTAAGGCCAAAAGGCATGGCCAAAAATTCATAATGGCCTTCAAGAGTTCGGAATGTTGTTTTTTGGATATTTTCTTCCTTCATTCTAATCTGATGATACCATGAACGGAGATCCAACTTTGTGAAATAGATTTCTCCATGTATTTCATATAACAATTCATCAATAATGGGAATGGAAAACTTATCTTTAATAGTGATCTTTTTTAGCTCTCTATAATATGGACAAATACACCATGAGACCTCTTTCTTGAGTACCATTAACACTGGTGTAGAGTAAGAAATTTGGCTAGGTCTAATAATGCGAGCCTCTAACATTTCTTCAACCATACACTCAATTTCACTCTTATGTGCATAAGGGTATCTGTAAGGCCCGATGTTAGTGGGAACACTCCCAGGAATTAGGTGAATAGAATGATCATGATTTCGAGTGGGTGGAAGACCTTTGGGAATATCTTCAAATACTTTGTAATGATTATCAATGATTCCTTGGAGATCTAGGGGAATAGATGGCTTAGATGTTTTAAAATCTAGTGAGCATAGTTGTTAGGGTCCTAACCCGCACATAGGTAGAACAATATATTCGGATGTAACAAAGGTCAATATTAATAAGGCCTTTCAATAAAATATAATAAGGCGGATGTAAGAAGACCTAATAGAATATTCTACTTCTAGAAGGATCTCCTCTAGATGCTTCTTTTAATAGACATATTTAGTATAAATAGGAGTCGAGGGTATGAGAACCCTAGCTTGGATAATATTGTAATAAAGCGCTACTCAAATGGAGGTTTCCCCCTTGAAGAGTCTTGTGAACATTTCTTTCAAAATCAAAGTGTTATTTCTATTGTTGTTCTTATATCATTTCAGTGCTATTGTGGTGATTGTTTCAGGTTATATTGTTGTTATTCTTCCATTTCTAGCATTTTATTTATGTTCTGCATACTTTTTATATCTGGTATATTACAAGTGGTATCAGAGCACTTTCCTCGGCAGAAAGTGTGGGTTAAATTTTTTTTTCAGGGTAGAGACGTATTCCGACGTCTTTAATCCATAGAGATCTTTCATTACGTGCATAAAACCATGGTTGAGGGATTCAAACACGCAGGAAATACAAGTGGTACTTAAGCGCACATCTGTTGGCCACCCTTGTAACCCCTGTTGATACCCCTTCGAGTGGTAGCGCATCGGACATCACCTGTGTAAGAATCGGTCTAGATTACCTGAAGCCCTCTTTAGATAAACTGATCAGTCGCCTGACTACTATAGTGTCACCAAGAACAACACTTGGGAAGATACTCTCTAGTACCTGGGTAGTCGGGTAGTACAACTAAGGGTACAGTCTATCCTCCTTAGTTAGTGCCTTGAGATATTGGGTCGAGTACTACTGTTGGACCCCACACATATATCAGAGAGCTACAGCACAGGGCAAACCCTTGTTTGTAGAACCCTTGAATACCTAACCCTTGGGGATAGAAACATAAACAAATTAAAATAGAAAAGATCTATTGTCGCGCAACTGTGTTCGGGTTTCCAAGTAAATACACATTTCTTTTTGGTTAAGCATTTGGGCATTTCCTCTCTGCAGTATTCTTTAGACCGGAGTATAACTCCGTAGGTGTAAAAAAAATTAAAAAAAAAAAAGTCTGGAAATGTTTTCACCATTATTTGAGACCTATTCCATTGGATTCATCTCTTCGCCCTTATCACATT
>ML786247.1:155183-169522 GCA_009831015.1 Picea engelmannii | reverse complement strand
TTTGGTTTATTACATAGTTAATTAATTACTTTATTTAATAATTTATTAGTCACTAACCATTAGTCTAATATTAAATCATTTAATGTCTAATTTAATACTTACTCCTTCATTAACCCTTAATCAAGGAGTTAAATCATATTTCAGCTTAAGTATAATCCAAAATAATTAATTAATAACTTGAAATCAATTTAAGGTTATATCATAATTAATTATAATTTAGCTAGTGTTTCAGATTATTTATGAAATTATTTATAGTAATAAGAAAAGGGTCATTACACATCTAGAATATCCTTTACCTTTATATTCAATCTTTGGAAGTTCTCAATGTGCTCTGCAACTGAACCATTTTTCTTGAGATTTATCAATTGGCTAAAGAAGGTATTGCTCCTTGTATCCTCGTAGTGTGCTATCATTTCTTTTGTGAAAATTTTCCAAGTGACAAGTGATTTGTGAGAACAAAGCCATCGATACCACACAAATTGATTGGGTTCTAAATATAAAGAAGCAATTTGTACCTTTTGTGTATGTGGCACATCATGTAGATCAAAGAACTATTCAATCTAAAGTATCCATGTGATTGTATCCTTGCCATGAAACTTCCTTATATCGATCTTAGGAAAGTGGTTGGTCTTCAACCAAAAGTTGGAGTTTCTCCAGCCTTGATTCATCTTTGTTGTTTCCTCATCATGAATTTCATGGGATACATTTTCACTTTCAGGTGGCATCTCTATTAGGAAAATTTTCAATCCTTCCATGATCTCCCTTTTTAAACCATCCATATTAGTATCCATTATTGCCTCCAACTTAGATTCAGTTGAATCCATCATCCCGTGTAGTTCATATTTTGTTATTGTATTCTTTTTTATATAATTTATGTCTCTACACATTTCTTCACCTTCATCAAGAGTCCAAGTAGGACTATCTAGAGGCTTATTTTGTGTAAAATTTCCCTTTTTTGGTGGCATGTTGGCCAAGTATCACTTTTAAACCTTGATTTAGAGGTGGTTCTACTAGAATATCTTTCTTCTGTTGTATCTCCAAAAATTCGGCCCTTTTGGGTATGAAAATTTATTTTTGTAGTTCTCTGATATGTCTTCTCTTCAATGCCAGGGGTTTGATCAAAATTGGATGTGCCGAGTGGAATTTATGGTAACTTCCCCACACCTTGCTAATTTTTGTCCCTTCCAGGAGATCATACTTGTAAAGCGTTCCAAGAGAAAATATCTGATATTTGATTTTGAAACTTGTACCAGAAATACTAAATATTGTCCATTGTCCAATGCAACTGGTCTCACTTAATTTGGATACTCACTGAATAATATATCATTGTTTTACCCAGAACACTTGTTTGAGACTAGTTAATATGACTAGTCAGGTACCCTATCTTACACAGGGTGTATCTACAAAAGTAGGATGACCCAGAAGCTGAAATTTTTATCACATATACCTTGATAATTTATATGAATAACCTTTGGGTTTTAGGGTCTAAAACATTACAGAAAAAAAAAAATTATAGTGAAAATTTTGTGATGTCTAAATTCAGTATGATTCCAGAACCATATCTTACACAGGATATTTCTATGAAAGTATAAGGCCTCAAGAGTTGAAATTTGAATCTCATGTATCTTGATCAATCTACTAAATATCCTCCAAGGAGTTCCTTCTGAAACGTCGTAGAAAAAAAGTTATAGAAAAAATTCCAAGGTGTCTCAGATGCAGCAGGGAAACCCCAAGACCTTGAGCTCTGATACCAAATGTTAAGAACCAAATATCAAGATAGCATAAAAAAACCCTCAAAATAAGTACTCAACACCTTGAAAAAGAGATAATTTTAGATAATAAGACTCTTCGAGTAGGAAACCTCCTTATACACCACATAAATTTCCAAATACTAGATGATTCCAAATGAAAAGGTATAGGAGACTAGGAGGTACAATTACAACTAATGGACCTAAGCCGACATAAATAAAATAAAATTACTAATGTAATTTTCCACTATTTAGGGCAAGCCTTAACATTTATAGGCACATTTCAAGTGAAAAAATTACCTTCCATTGACAACTTGAATTGGATTATTTATCTTTGAATTTTGCATTAGATGTATTATAAGACAAAGGATATAAATTCAACCTGAGAATATATTTGGAGTGTTTCTCTTAAACAAAGGGTTGTCTACTTAATTGGCGTTACAAGTATCCAATTAAAGAACAAAATATTAAATACATCCATCCTCTTATGCATATTGGTGATTAGAAGTAGAGCCATTAATTTGTGGTTACAGGCATTGAAGTTCATGGCTACAAAATCCAAATTTTATGCCTACTGGGGAGTATCCTGAAGATGAGGGTGATATCAACGTAACTATGAATTGATGATTGACAACTAAGAAGTTTTACACACATAACTACATTGAGACCAAAGAGATTAATACAATTTTCCATAAAGAATATGTATCGATGAAATGAGTGGACAATTTAATCCTTGACCTTGAAGAAACTACCAACACTTTGCGGAAAAATCAAACCCATCAAGGGTAAATCATTGAAATTGCTTCCTTTTCTAAAGGATTGCTTTGTTGAATGTCAAGACAACCTCACTATCGTTATGGTAGATTGGGACAATAGCATAGTTCAACTCATGAAATTGGTAGAAAAGGCAATTTATTTGGATATTTGACAATAGGAGAGGTTTACTTAGATGATGACTCAAATGTACCAATAATTGACAACAAAGGAGGAGGCATTGGCCAAAATATATGTAACTATCCAAGAGCCTTAGGAAGCACAAACACGTTACATTTTGTTAGGGTCCTACCTTGACCTCCCTACTTTAGAATACCTACGAATTAGTGAATTGTTGTATGCAACGATAATCTTTGAATAAGTTCCATTAAATAGTGGTGGATAGTTATTTAATGTAAAATGGTCCACTTTATAAGGGACACTAAGCAATTATTACCCATTAATGATGGGACCACAAGTAGTTAGCATTTTTCTATTGAGAATATATTTAAATACATAGGAGGCTATGGAATGTTTTGTCGTCTATTTGAACTAGGTGGACATCAGTGGCCACCCACCTATTCCACTGACTCAACACTGTTCTCCATCTTGGTAGTTTTTTATCTACAAATTTTCAATTCCTAAACTTTTGGGGCCATTTTGAGGCTTTAAATGATGTTTCTTGGCCATTTGGGGGATCAGGGTGGCCATGGCCTACCTTGGCCTTGCCAAAAATTGTACTTCTCAATTATTTCTTTCCAATGAGATATTATGCACCCCAAACGGAGATTGTATGCACAATTTTCACCCCCGAGAAGTTAGTGCATCAACTAACCACCTCAAGGCCCACAAACTTTTTGGCGCTTTGCCTCCTAGGGTTACAGTTTTGGATCATTAGGGTTCTTGATATATGTTAAAAGGACATTCTTTCTATCTCTTGCAATATATTTCTACAAATGAGCATAGATAACATCTCTCACTCTCTCTCTCTTCATAGATAAAATACCACCATTCTACGTAGTTTTTGTTCTACAGTGTTCTATTATTTTATTCATGAATAGAAGTTGGATTTCAATGTACTATCATGATTTATACTATATTTATGTGTTTTTTTAATTCCTTCCTTGTACAATTTGTATCGGTGGTATCAGATCAATATTCTCCTTGTCATTTCTCGATGCATATCCCCAATGAGGTCAGGGTATAGAGAGTTGGGTCTCCAACTAGTTTCACTTAGGGACGATTGCTCTTGCTATCCCAAGTATCCTCCCATGGTGGAATAAAAGGGATAAGATATATCATGATATCATTTCAATATGTTTCTCAAGGAATCCCTCATGCAACATAGGAATGAGATGATGGAAAACTTCACTCAGATCTTTCGACGATTGCTAACGACGAGCAAGGCACCCTCAACAAGCAACCATTTTAGAGGTGTGATACCCTTCAAGGTACAAGTTAACCTTGATATCCTTTTGTTTGAAGGTAAAATAGATGCAGATGATTTGTAGAAATGGTTAAATATGCTAGAGGTTTATTACTCTATTCATTTTTTTTGTGACAGCGAAAAGATTGCCTTCACAATCCTTAAATCCATTTCCCATGTCAAATATTGGTGGGAAGGTTATAGGACAAGACATAATGATGATGAGCCTATGTAATTTGAGACAAGACCCACTTGGGCAGCCTTTGTCAATGGCCTCAAGGAGGAATTGTACCTTGTTGGAAAGTATGATGACTAACACAAGAGGTGGACAACTTTGTGTCAAGAGAGAGACCAAACAGTGCCAGAGTACACAAATATCTCCCATAGACTGAATTCAAATTTGGATATTAGAGACTTCGAGAAACACTTGGTTTTGAATAACTATAGTGGCATACACAGGTACATCCAAATAGATATGGATTTCTTGGACATCTCCTCACAAGGAACATCTTATCGATATGTTGTCAAAAAAGAACAAAAATCTAAGCAATGTAATAAGCCATAGTTCGGGTCTACAAATTCACCACAACAAAAGCATGGTAAAGGTGGCCCTAACTCAAAAAATAAGGGATAGAGCAAGGAGGGCCAACCTCAAGACAATAATTCCAAGCCATAGATGAAGAAGGGTAACAGGAAGTCGAAGAAGGACACCAGAAAGTGGTGTGAGTTACACAAACTCCCTTCGAACAACATTGATGAATGTCGCTCGAAATAGTCATTTTTGGTCAAGCTTAAAGAAATAGAGTTAGACCTTGACTTGGAATCATATTTATAATAAGATAAGGGAAAGAAAATCACCGATGTAGAAACCAATTCTACCATCGTAACCACAAATATCCAACTAGACAATTCAGATGATCTTGAGTAGGGGGGGGGGCATCTTTTCCACTCACGATGTGGGTGAAGGGGATCCCACTTCATTTCATTGTTGATAGTGGGATCCATAAGAACATGATATAAAACAATATGGTCATCAAGAGATTGAATATGTTAATAATTCCACACCCTCAGCCATACACCATCGGTTGGTTGAGCTAGGAATGAAACCTTCATGTCAACTAGCAGTGTCTCCTATCCTACAACATCAAGCCCTCCAAAGATGAGGTACTATGTGATGTTTCCCCACTTGAAGTTTGTGATGTTATTTTAGGTCAACTTTATATGTGGAAACGTCATGTTGTTTATGAGTCCCATCCTTGTAGTGTAATTGTTACTTTGGGAGGTCAGCCCTACAGGGTGTCAAAGGTAGTCCTAACTATTATAATTCCATTGATCTCGACAAAGAAATGTTAGAAGGTAATCTCTTAGACTACAAAGTTTTTCCTCTTTATGGTTTGGTCAAAAGGTGAATGAAAGTTCCTTGCGACTACCACAACTTTGACACAGGGTCTCTCTACACAACAAAAGTAGGTGGACAAGGTTGTAGATGAGTATAGATACATCTTCACTTCACCCATAGGGGTGCCTCTACATTGTTAGGTCAAACAACCCATTGATTGGATACCTAGTTCTCCCTTACCCAATGGTCCAATATACATATGTTCCCTTCTAGAGAATGAGGAAATAAAGCATCAAATTCATGAGCTCATCTGAAAGGACCACATTCGACCAAGTTCCTCACCTTGCGAGAGTAGAATTGTGTTGGTGCATAATAAGGGTGAGACATGGTGACTATGTATTGATTATAGAGCCCTGAAAAAAATCACTATCAAGAACCAATACCTGATCTCTCGAATTGATGATCTTCTTGATTAGCTTAAGGGTGCCAATACATCAGACGCAAATTGTTCCAAAAATGGACCTCTTAAGGAAATTATTGCGCTGAGAGGCGCTCTACAACTCAGTATGCGGGAGATGTTCATGTAACATAACACATTAAAATAATAATAAAAAATTGTGTAGGCTCCATTTATATACAGAGACACACACACTACAATGTGTCTGTGTGTGTGTGTGTGTTGTGTGTGTGTGTGTGTGTGTGTGTGTGTGTGTGTGTGTGTGCGTGTGTGTGTGTGTGTGTGTGTTGTGTGTGTGTGTGTGTGAATGAATGAATAAAAACCAATCTAGATCCATTTAACTCTGGATATATCAAGTGGCGAGAGGAATCAAATCTCTCAAGGTGCAAACCCTTTTTAAAGTGCAAAAATTGAGGAAATGTTAAGGGTTTGCACGTCGAGAGATTTGATCCCTCTCAATGCTTGAGAGATCCAAAGTTAAATAGATCTAGGATGGTAAAATAATAATATGTGTATGCCACATCAAAACTGTGTATACCACATCACATTTCCATATAATCTAGGCTAGTTTAGAATTACGAGATCAGAGGTAAAATTTATAATAAAAAGTTTAGATTCTTTTGCATAGGGAATAAATGATAATGAATATCATATAATAAATAATTACTATAAGTATATAATATAAAAATGGAATAAGTAATATATTATTAATAAACGATAATAATATATAATAATAATTTATAATATAATCATAATATAATAATATAGAATATATAATATGAATTAATACTATAAATTAATACTACTATGAATGAATGTGAATGTGGAAACATATAATATATATAATAATATTAAATATATAACATAGTTATGATGATGATGATGATTAACGTCCACTAAGACCGATGAATTTTTTTTTGGAGGTCCATGGGTTTTGAACCCACGACCTATGGCCAAGCCAACGCTTTCAAATGCCAACACGCATAATATAATATCAATTAATATGAAAATAATACAATGAATGCATATATAGGAAAATGTCATACATGAGTGGGTCTAATGGTTAAGAGCATGTGTTTCCTCCTTTGAGGTCATAGGTTCAAATCCAGAAGGGGGTAGGGTATGTATACCTCCGTAGACTTTAGCAGTCAAATCACTAATGTAAATGTATTAGAGGATATTTGTAGTATGAATTAAAGATGAAAAGGTCAACGCATAATATCAATTCATATGAAGTAATTTTAATATAATACTAAATTAATAAGTACATTACAAATTCATAACTACTAATTAAATATTATATAATATTATAAATAAATTATTATATGAAAATTGATGATGATGATGATGATGATTAACGTCCACTAAGACCAAATTGGTATATCGGACCTTAAGTGGGTAAGTGATTACTTGCGATTCTTTATAAAAAATAAATTGTGCTCGAAAATCATTAAGAGAAGCTTTCCAAGATCACCATAGTTTTCTTGAGTTAAGAGGTTAGGAAGGTTGGTAGTGTGACAAATATTTTGAAAATGAGATCTATTCTGGGAATAGGCTGGACAATATTAGAGAAAGTTCTTTTCATATTCAACCTTCTTAGTGTCACAAAGGTGACACACTCTTTCATCCCATGGCATTTTAGGAATTGACCAACGCCCAGTTTCACTATGGAGCTCATGAGAATTTGTTCTTATCTTAGCAATGCTTATTTTTTTCTTTAGACTTGTCAAAACAGATAGATAATTTTTATCTTCTAGATTAGGGTTGATTAAATCTTTATAATACCTTAATTTTATTTTTTCCTCTAACTCTTTATCACACCACATTTTCTCCTTAAATTTTGATTTGATGATTTTTTTAATAGTATCTTTATTCTGCAAAATGGTGTCTTCCATGATTCCCCAATAATTTAGCCAAGACCGAGCATCTTTATGCCATCCTCGCTTGAGTCTATGGTGGTTACGAATCGATTTTGAAGAAATTTTAGGAAGCCTCTTGTCTTCCATATTGTTTAACTTGTTCTTATACATTAGGTATCTAGTCATAGTCGTGCTCTCAATGGGGGAGAGGCTTGTTTCTAAGAGGAGTATGGGATAGAGCGTATTTCTTTTAATTTTGAGATTATAGGTTATTAAATTATTTTGTATTTGCTCTATCTTTCTCGAGGATTCATGAGAGATAAGGTATATTACAAATTGATAAGTACTAATTAAATATTATATAATAATAATAATATAATATTACAAATTAATAACTATATCATATAATATTATTATATAATATAATAATAACAATACATTATTAAGATATAATGGAAGCACACATTATTATTGATATATAATAATAATAGAATTATAATAAATAAATGTTAACAGATATCATATAATACATAACAAAAGTACCAATAATATAAAATATTGCAGATTAGGTATTTCAAAGATATTGAACATATATTGAGACGATCCCACCAAGATCTTAACCAAGATGAGGTGTACATATGATTAAATAGTTTATAATAGAAATATAACACATAATCATCCTTGACTTTTATATGTCCAACTCAACTATTATGGTTGACTCAATTCTTTGAAATTTTATTGGTTATTGAATTTCCAACTCAACAAGCACGATTTTTCTTATAAGGCCCATTTTTGGAGAAAAATTCCTCTAATGTCTTCAGTAAGATTGATTTGTAGTCAAGCTACCACTAGATTCCAATAAATCCAACTAATATATGGAAGACAACCTTCAAATTTAAAGAAGGCCTCTTTGAGTGGTTGGTCATGCCTTTTGGCTTAACTGATGCTCCAATGACATTCATGAGGATGATGGATGATGTTTTGTCACAAACTCTTTTTTGGTTGTATATTTGGATGACATCCTCGTCTTCAGCTAGACCTCGATAGAACATTTACAACACATTCCGCAAGTCCTGAGCACCTTGCAACAACACAAGTTATATGCCAATCTAGAGAAATTATCATTCGACATGCAGATAATTCAATACTTTGGATACATCCTAGATGAACATGGGGTGCATGTGGAACCATTCAAGATCTAATTCATTCATGATTGGATAGCCTCTACGACTTTGACAAAGCTCTGCAACTTCTTTTGCCTCGCCAAATTCTACCGAGGGTTTGTGTTGAGGTTATCTCATATCAGTTGTCCTTTAAGTCAAGTGACCAAGGGGGGAGCTAAAGACAAGTTTGTCTAGTTTGAATAAAAAAAGAAAGAATTCCAAGATCTAAAACACCACATATTATATGCACTGATCCTCACATTGCCAGGTCTGCAATAACCATTTGAGATTGAGATAGATGCCTCTGACTATGCTATTGGTGTCGTACTCACTCAACAAGGACATTTGGTAGCCTATCAAAGTGAAACACTATCTGATGTTTTCCAAAACTATCCCACCTATGACAAGGATATGTACTCCATTGTACAAGATTGTTTCCAATGGAAGCATTACATTCTCTAGAAGAATACCATCATCCACACTTATCACAAGCCCCTACAGTTCATGCAAATGAAATAAAATTTACAAAATGACTACCATCAAAAGTGGTCTACCTACATGCAACAGTTCCAAATGAACATTAAATACAAGAAGGGTAGCACCAACTGATTCATCGACTACCTCAGTCAACCTCCAATTGCAGCACTAACCACAATGCTCAACTCATGTTTCCACGAGACCTCTGGTTGGATGCAACTATATCATAATGATCCTAATTTCAATGCCACATATCAAACATTGGGCGCATGCACAATAGTTTCGTATTTTCATCTCCATGATGGATTGAAATTATGCCATTTGGGCCATCTCTGTGTTCCTTCAAGTGAGCATGCAAAGTTGATTTGGTAAGCTCATGACAATTGGGTGGTAGGACATTTTGGTGTGAAAAAAACTGTGGTTGTACTACAAAAGTACTTTTATTGGCCAAGGCTTTGACATGATGTCAAAAGGTATATCAAATAATGCATTGCTTGTACCATTTTTAAACCCACCATTAAAAAGTAGGGGTTGTACAATCCTCTACCTACTCCCAATAGGCCCTTGGATTCCATATCCATGGATTACATGTCCATTCTACCTTTTACCAAACATGGTAATGATTGTTTATTTGTGGTCATTGATCAATTTTCTAAGATGACCATCTTGATAGCCTGGAAGAAGAGTATCATTGTCGAGGCCACTACTAAGATCTTCTTTGAACGTGTTTGGGTTCATTTCAATCTACCACAAACTATTATTTCATATCACGACAGTAGGTTCTTGCGTATATTAAGGTCCAATTTGTGTTCATTGATTGACACCAAACTCACAAAATCCACTACTTTCCACCCCCAAACTGATGGAAAAACAAAGGTGGTCAACAGAATGAGTGTGCATTTTCTAAGAATGTATATATTTGAACATCCACATACATGGTATGAAATCCTTTCTTATGTTCAATATAGCTACAACATATCCCTCTGAAACTCTATTCACCATATCCCTTTTCAGGTGTGCTTGGGGTTCCAACCATTGACCCCCATTGATGTAGCTCTACCCATTGCATCTTCATAGGAAGATACCTCCCATGCTCAAACCGAGGAATATAGAGCAGTCAAATTTGTTGAACAAATCTATAACATTCAACAATAGGTTCATGATATCTTGCATAAATCCAATGCCAAGTACAAGCAGTGACATGATCAACATTGGATTCCACACAAGTTTCAGGTTGGTGATAGGGTGTGGTTGTATTTGTAGAAATATCACCTCACGGGACCCCATAGGAATCTAATACCACTCTAATATGGGCCTTAAACCATCATGAAGTTCTGGGTGAGAATACTTTTGAATTGAGTATTCCCCCTTTCCTTAGCTTTCACCCAGTATTTAATGTGGAGCTACTTTGACCATATTGTCCACCCCTATTGGACACTTCATAGGTGGTTGAGCATTTGGCCCATACAAAAATAAATCTTGATTGCATTGAGTAGGCTACAATGGATCAGATCATGGACACCAATACAAAGGACACCCACCAGTGGAACATAAAACTCGATCGCGTTGTCTAAGCATGATAACTTCTTCACCAATTCAAGTGGCTCACTAGGAGTCAAATTCAACAAAAGTCTCCCCATATAATGAGGGAACTTGACGCAATGGGGACCATTGCTTCCTAAGGGGTAAGCACTAATCTAGGTGGACATTAGTGGCCACCAACTTCTTCCACCAGCTCAACATGGTTCTCCATCTTGGAAATTTTTTATCTACATTTTTTCAAGTCCTAAACTCCTAGGGCCATTTTAAGGCCTTAAATGATGTTTTTTTTCCATTCAATGGATATGGGTGGCCATGGCCTACCCTGGCCTTAACAATAATTGTATTTCTCAATTAGATCTTTCCAACAAGCTATTTTTCACCTGAAATAGAGATTGTATGCAAAAGTTGAACCTAGGGGACTTTAGCGTATCAACTAACCACCTCGGGGCCCACAAACATGTTGGCGCTTTGCCTCCTAGAGTTATGTATTTGGACCATTAGAGTTATTTATTTATGTTAAAAGGTCATCCTTTCAGCCTATTGTAATAGATTTTTGCAAATGAGCATAGTCAACATCTCGCTCTCTCTCTTCAGAGAGAAGCTACCACCATTCTAGCTAGTTTGTGTTCTACAATATTCTACTATTTTATTCATTAATAGAAGTTGGGTTTCACTATACTATTGTTCTTTCTTCTATATTTCTATGTTTGTTTCATTCCGTTCCTTAAACAATCTGGATCAATATTGTTGTATTTGGATCTTTTCTCACTAAAAGTTTTCCCCACCTTAAGAGGCAAGTGAATATCAATTTATTTCTTCTAATATCATAATACAAGGGTATATTTTGCACATTTAATTTTGTGTCTTTTATATTTGTTTTTTTCCAATTATATTCTCTATATGCCTAGAATTTTGAGTTTCAATTCTAACCGTGAATAAACACTACAAGTGGTATTAGATCTCTTTCTTGAGCCGGAATGGTTCTAGATTTTAGCATAATTTTGTTATGCTAAGGACATGTTTCGATGTCCTTAAATAACATAGAGATCTACCATTCGGCGGGTAAAACTACAATCGAGGAAGAATGCATAGAAAATATAAGTTATGTCACCTAGTTGGAAATCCTTATAACCTTTGTTGGTACCCCTTCAGTATCGCATCAAACAATACATGTATATGAAATTGTCTTCCACATACCCTTGGGTATATTGGAATCCCTTTAGGTGCACCTAAAACCAACCTTACATAAACTTGTGACCATCTTGTTGTTATAGTACACCAATAGCAACACTTGGTGAGATCACTCTCATGTACGAAGGTATCGGATAGTATGGATAAGGGTACATTTTTCCTCCTTAATTGGTGCCATGAAAGATTTGGAAGAGTACTATTGTTGGAAAAAAATTGGTATATCAGATAGATATAACATTTGACATTCCTATGTCCTTAGAATCTCACTAACCATAGCCTTTGCAACTAATCGATGATATTCCTACATCTTTGTGTCCAAAAGGAATTTGGAAATTTTGTTAGCATAGTAATATTCAGTAGGGAATAATACTCCAACTAGAATGTTAAAAAAAATTCCTTGCATCATGTTGATCGTGTAGGTCTACCTCTCTAGTAACCCTTTTTTATTGTGTGGACTTGATAGTACATTGTTCATGGTATATTTGAAAGGAATCATTCCAAGCCACTAATCGTAGAGAGGAAATATGGTAATATCCATTCAACGAACTCTTAGGTGGTGCCATGGTCCATACTCGCAACATGGAAAACATAGAGAACCAAAATCAAGTCTTACTTTCTAAGCACCAACATCTTGAAGCTAGAGTTTCTGACACTTATGCTTCAATCAAATCTCTCTAAAAAAATGGATCACTAGACTCAATTGTTAGGATATCTATGTATCCGCATGGGTATCGTGATGATTAATCAACATTTCGATCCAACCAAGGTGGAATCTTCAACAAAATAAGTGAAAAACACACATAGAGTCTTCCCAAAAACCCATTTCCCACCCTTTCAAGATCATAATTCATGGCACCATTTTCCAAAGATATCCCTTGGGTTGTGTTACTAAACTAGAACATCATTTCTCTCCATGGCATTACAAATGCCCTACATAAACTAAAAGTGGGGCTCATATATTTAGATGTCTAATGTTGGAAATGGTGGTAATGTTATAAGAATTCTCTTGGAGGCTAAATTTATTTTCCTAGTTTGTAAAAGTATTATATGCTTGTTTTGAGCGTGATGCTCACAACCTAGGATACTTGAAAAAATTACGCCAAATAGGCTCAATTATTGACTATATTATAACCTTTGAGAAATTGTAAATATGCATTGAGGAATTATCTTATTCCCTTTTTAAAGAATGTTTCGTTAATGGTCTTAAGGAGAAAATTAGAACACACATCATGATGCATTTCCCAAAAACATGGCTAGAAACTTGTGAACACGATAAAGAACTTGAGACAATGATCATTTCCCAAACAAAAATACTTTCATTCACTACTCGTATTGTCCCTCCTGTGGCAACTACCCCTACCCCTATCCCATCCAACACTTCACCATAGAGAATCCAAAATTTGTCTCGAGAAGAGATGGCAAAACATCAATGCTTCAAAATTCGCTATAAAATAAATAAAATTATTCAAATGGATGCATCTCCACAAGACCACTCAGAATACATATCCATTGAAGACACTCCTGAACCAAACTTAGAATATGCCACCCTGTTGAGCTCTAAATATGTCCTAAAAACAACCTCTATGCATCAACCAAAGGTAGGCACTGGCACAAGCGTTTTACTTGTCGCCTACGTAGGTTCTTACCTTTCATTTTCAATACCCAGCCTCCAGAGATGCAACACCTGTAAAGGAACATCAATCGTAAAGGGAACAACAGTTGTTCTATTCAAAGGAACATCACGACTTGCAAAAGGAACAACAATCGTTACATTGGGCCGAACTAATGTTGAATTAATTGCATTGTAGTATTTACCCAACTATCTAATTTGTCAACCCGGGGGTCGTAAACTGACAAAGCACACGCAAAGTATATGCAAGATTGAAGTGAGACTAATCTAATCTAATGTTTAAGCTATGACTGAAATCGAATCATTAATCTAACACACGAATGAAATTGAATTAATATAGTTACATAAATGAAATTAATCTAGGAATGGGAAATTGCGTAAATGAAATTAATCTAGAAATGGAGAACTACATGAAGGAAAAACAGATACAACAAGTGAAGAGTTGAATGACACAACAATATATGTGAGCTCACTCTAATGAATCAATCTTATATTAAAATAACTAAATCAATATTCATAACATAATAATGAAAGCATGAAAACCAAAACCATGAATCAAAGCTAAGAATCCCTTTCTCTTTCGAATCCTAATGACTACTCTAATTCTCTATTTGCAACTGATTGAATTCTAATTGCTCCTAATTGAATAATCTAATTCCTCTTCTACTTGAATCCTCATGAAGAGAGAGCACTCTCTTTTATACATGAGAGCCTTGAATATAAGATAATCATCTCATTATTACAGATCCACTTT
>ML786247.1:121655-150607 GCA_009831015.1 Picea engelmannii | reverse complement strand
GTCCTAGGCCTAGATTGCCTACACCTAGGGTTTCACCTTCTAGGGTTTGAAAGCCTTGTCATTGCAACACTTTCTCCCTTAGATTTATGCTTTAAGCTAGCCGTTTTGCCAAGTCAATTTAGAGAAGGAGGAAAGAGCACGAGACCTTGCTTAGGAAACACCAGAGTGAGCCTCTTTCCCCTAGGGTTTTGATTCTAGGGCCCTACCTTTGCAGCACCATAGAACCCTATCTTCTAGTCTCTGAGTTATCATCCTTCTGAGACCTTGTGCCCTCATTTTAGACTCCATATACCCTAAGGCACTGAATTGATCTGCAACGTTGAAGATTTAGTGTACAAGACAACTCTTTAAAACCCTAAATATTGAAACCCTAACTAACTAACCCTAACCCAAACTAAGGCTGACGTCATAGTTGGTTATTTTTGACGCAACATAATTTTGACTTGTACAAGAAATTAAGTGATGATCTAAAGAATTTATTGATTGAAGTGTTGATTGAATACATTGTTGGCTTTATCATCTTGATAGTTATTGATGAATTAATGCTCTTTCCATAGATAATTGACAAAACATTGATCTCATTAATATCTATCGATTTACATTGCTTAAATTGTATCAGATAGTCATATGAAGTGCTAACCCTTTGTATATAGCCTACATACACATTTTTCTGTTGTTGCTTTGTTACGGGCAGGTGTTCTCATTTGGGACTATACTTCATTATTGGCTGATTAGTCGGACCTTCTGATCTTGGTGGTAACCTATGAAGGGGAAACTTTAACTCTGACCTTATATATTTACCTCTTCAAAACCCCAGGTTACCAGGGACGTCTCCCCTGGGCTAACCTCCCTAAATAGAAAGAACCTCCCCATCGAGGTGGCATTGGGTGGGGAAGGTTCTTGTTTCGCCAGTTTGACTCGTATCCTTTAGCCTTTTGACCTAAACTACAAACTGTGCGATAACATTTTGGTGTCGTTGTCGGGGAACACTGAGTCAATCTTCCTCAACGAAAAATATTTTGGCAAGCCTTGCCTCAAGGAATTTTCTCTTACAAGCTTACCTGGCGACTCCACTAGGCTTTATTCCCCTATTCTTTGATAGTTTCAAGAAAATTATCTAGCGACTCCATCAATGACGACCTGTAGCGAGGGACAATACTCAAATCCCGCTACTGTGGCGACCATCACTCTAACAAACGCTGTGCCTCCAATCAATCCAAATCCTCACAAATGGTCTCACCCAGAGAGTGTCAATTGTTTTGACTTTAAAAACATCCAAGGTGGACTGCATGACTTACCCACAAATACAAACTCTTGGCTACCTTTCTTTTCAGGAAAGGGCACTCCTGGAAACTCACATTGGACCCATTTTTGCGACAGTGTTGACTTTCATTTGGCCGGTCAAGATCACCCTGATGTCTTCATGAGGCTCTTTGCAAGTTCCCTTACAGGAGATGCTAAAGTTTGGATTGATGGGTATCCCAGGGGAAGCATAAAAAACCTTGAAGAACTACAAAAGGCCTTTAAAATAAGGTGGTGTGATAGTGAACATTCACAAGACTCCTTGTCTCAATACTTCAACATTTTCAAAGGACCCTATGAAAGTATCAGATATTTTAGTGATAGGTTCAACCTTTTCCTAAAAAAGATCCGTTGAAAGGTGGGCTCAGAACAAGCCATCATTGATCACTTTTTGTCTTCCTTAGAAGGAACCCTGCAATTCAACATTAAGAACCGGTCACCAACAACTTTATAAGAAGCACAAGACCTGGCATTTCAAATTGAAAGAAATCTTGATTTTGATGACTACATTCAAAAAAGAAACCTAACAAAAAATTGTGAACTATGGGATCCGGTAAATGAACCTATGGCGAAACCTGAACCTCCAAGAATCCTCCAGATCAAACTAGCTCCCGCCAAAAGAAAATGGAGCCTTTCTCATAAGAGTGTTATCTCTTCTCAAGAACCTCCATTAAAAAGGGGGCATCCGGAGGGTGAAGTTGGGGATGTATCACACAAAAGTGTTGAACCAAATCTTCCTGAAGACTTCTCTCTTTTTATTCACCAGGTAGGACACCCTGTTTCTAAAGTTTGTGAGTTCATACCTTTTTACGTCTCCCTCCGGGTCGAAGATTTTCTTCTTCACAACTGTCTCCTGCACCCAAGAGCTAAAACCAATATAATGACAGAAGAAGTTATGCATCAATTGGGTCTTAAGATCTCACAAGCGAACACCAGAAATGATTTCGCAAAAGGAATCATTAACAACGTCGAAGTGCCATTTGACTCTTGCCCCAGTGCCCCTTTCTTGATAGATGTGGTCATCGTAAATGATATAAATAATTTCGGGATTATCCTTTCCAATGACCTCATTGAACACTTAAATGGAAGCATTCATAAGGAGCAGTCCAAAGCCACTATCCCTCATCCTGAAGGGGGATTTTTCACCGTCTATAATGATCCTTTTGTTGGATCACCAGTCGAAACCCTCGATGAGGTAAATGATCAAATTTTATGCATCAATAGTGGTCTCAATGATTGGTTCATTCAGGAAGGAAAGATGGATATGGAAACCATTGAAGAAACAGAAGGAATATGGACCTTGGAATTCGATGGATCACACTCAATTTTTGGATCAGGAGCTGGAATAGTTTTAACATCCCCCTCAGGTGAGATCTTCTACCATTCATACAGGATGGAATTTCGTTGCACCAACAATGTGGCTGAATATGAAGCATTGATTGTGGGACTTAATCTAGCAATCAACAAAGGTGTTACAATCTTGGAAGTAAAAGGGGACTCAGACCTCATTGTGTCGCAAGTTTTGATGATATTTTCCACTAAGAATGAGAAGTTGAAAAGGTATAGAGATGTGGCTCAGACCCTTTCAAAATGCTTCAGAAAGATATCAATTGAAGTTGTTCCTCGAGAAGAAAACCACGTGGCTGATGCTCTGGCTATCTCAGCCTCCACTTTACAGCCATGCGAAGGACCTCTTCACGACCTATGCAAAATGGAGGTTATTTTTAGACCTTCTGTCCCCGACAATCTGGAGCATTGGCAGGTCTTCGAGGATGACAATCAAATTATCAGATTCATGGAAAATAACAAAGAATTTACAGATTCACAAGTTGCTTTCCTGGTCGATTCTATGGATTTAGAGGTCATCAACCTGCAAAACAATACCTTACCAAAGGGTTGTATTCCTCTAGAAAACCTTTTTGACAGGCATGATGTTTTCAAAGGAAAAAGAACCAATAAGCAAGCTGAGGAAGCCTTGGAATTCAATATCGGTACAGAGATGGATCTAAGAATGGTCAAGATAGGAAAGGGGACCACCGAGAAAGAGAGGAAGGAAATATTAGAGCTCATTAGAGAGTTTATAGACACCTTTTCTTGGAACTATGATGATTTAAAGGCCTATAGAGGGGATGTCATCCAACACGCTATACCCTTGGTAGAAGGAGCCAAGACATTCCGAAAAAAGATAAGGCATATCAACCCGAAGTTAGCAGGCCAGATACAAAAGAAACTCCAAAAGATGGTTGACACTGGTATCATAGCCCCTATCAGGTATTCTTCTTGGATGTCAAACTTGGTAGTTGTTCGGAAGAAAAATGGTGATATCCACCTATCTGTCAATTTCTGCAACCTCAACCAGTTGTCTTTAAAGGATAATTATCCCCTCCCAAACATGGAACATTTGCTTCAAAGGGTCACAAGGGTAGGGATGATGTCTATGTTAGATGGGTTCTCAGGATACAACCAAGTTTTACTCAAAAGGGAGGATCAACTCAAGACTGCATTCACTACGCCTTGGGGAACTTTTATGTACTTGAGAATGTCATTTGGTCTCATGAATGTTGTTGCCACTTTTCAGAGAGCAATAGATTTTTCCTTCAGGGACCTTATACAAAAAATCATAGAAATTTACCAAGACGACCTCACAGTTGTGTCCAAGGATAGGAAAGACCATCTCTCCCACCTCAGTATTGTTTTTGAATGATGCAGGAAGTATGGTATCTCACTGAATCCTAAGAAATCTGTTTTTGGGATTGATGAAGGAAAATTGTTGGGACACATAGCCTCACCAGGGGGAGTCTCCATTGACCCCAAAAGAGTCCAATCAATAAAGGATGTCCACCCTCCAGTCAACAAAAAGGCCCTACAATATTTTCTTGGAAAAATCAACTTCATCCGTAGATTTGTGCCTAATTTTGATGAAAGGATAAAACCATTAAGCACTCTGCTAAAAAAGGACGTTGCTTTCAGGTGGGGAAATGAGACCAAAAAATATTTTGAAGATATCAAAAATGCCATCTCCCAAGCCCCCATCTTGATTAGTCCTTATTTTTCGCGAGATTTCATAATTTTCTCATTTGCATCTCAGGATACTATTGCAGGTGTCTTGATGCAGAAGGATGTTGATAACTATGAACATCCCGTAGCCTTTATGAGCAAAGTCCTAAGAGACTCAGAATTGAACTACTCTATCACAGAGAAGCAAGCCTATGCCTTGGTCAAATCCCTCAAACATTTCAAGAACTACATCGGTTACAATAAGATCAAGGCTTATGTCCCATACCCAGCCGTGAAGGATGTTTTTTCACAACAAGACTGTATGGGTACTCGAGGAAAGTGGGTTTCCAAAATCTAGGAGTATGACTTAGAAATAAAACCCACCAAGATAATAAAGGGACAAGGTCTAGCCCAAATGTTGACTGAAAGAAATCAGGAGGCCATACAGATGGGTGAGAATGAGCAAGTGAATGTAATGGTTAGTGAACTAGAACATGATGAGTGGTATTCTGATATAGTTTATTATCTAAAGAACTTGTCTTGCCCTGATCATTTGGTGGATTACAAGAGAATGGATTTGAGATTGAAGGCTATGAAGTATTGCTTGACCGAGGATGGACTTGGGTGGAAGAATCCTGATGGCGTCATACTTCGATGCATAAACAAGGACGAAGCAAAGAAGATATTGGAAGAATTGCATTCTAGGCATTGTGGTGGACACTTTGTTGTTCGTACCACTGCCCATAAGATCTTGAGGGCCAGTTATTATTGGCCAATACTCTTTTCAGACACTTATCGGCATGTTCGATCTTGCCAACCTTGCCAATACTTCTTCGGCAAACCAAGACTTCTAGAATAGCCTTTGAAACCGGTAGTAGTGGAGGCACCCTTTCAACAATGGGGTTTGGATTTTGTTGGTGAATTCAAAGATAATTCGAGTAATGGCTATTGGTGGATCCTAACAGCTACATATTATTTCACTAGATGGGTTGAATCAATTCCTACAAAGAAGGCCACCGAAGAAGTTGTCATGAACTTCTTGGAAGATCGGATCATAACTAGGTTTGGCGTCCCTTCCAAGATCACTACAGATAATGCCAAAGCTTTTAGCTCCTATGTTCTGGTAGAATTTTGTTTCAAATATGGAATTACCCTATCCCATTCCTCAAACTACTACCCACAAGGAAATGGGTTGGCAGAGTCAACCAACAAGAACCTCATGAATATCCTAAAAAAGGTTGTCGAAGAAAATAAGAAGTCATGGGATAGTAAAATAAAATATGCAGTATGGGCAGATCGAATAACAAAAAAAACTTCCACAGGGAAAACTCCTTTTGAGATGGTATATGGACTTGAAGCAAAACTTAATGTCAACCTCCAAATCCCTATCCTCCAATTTGTTCAACAATACGACATAGATACGGAGGCAATCCAAGGAAGAATAAATAAGCTGATAGAATTAGATGAAACACGAAGAAATGCCTTGGGTCAAATGACAAGGAACCAAGAAAAGATAAAGAACACTTTTGATCAAAAAGCCAAGGAAAGAAGTTTCACCAAAGGAGATCTTGTCCTGCTATGGGATAAAAGGAAAGAGAAGCCTGGAATGCACAAAAATTTTGACAGCCTATGGGGAGGCCCTTATAAGATCGAGAGTTGTGCAAGAATAAATCCCTTCAACCTGGAGACAATGGAAGGAGAGATTCTAAAACTACCAGTAAACACTTTACATATCAAGCATTACTACCCCCCAGACACATGACTGTATAGGTAAGTATAAGTAGGTAGGCATTTCCATGTATTATACCGTCTTCATTTCATGCTAGTTTGTTTCCTCATATACATATTGATTGTTGTGTTTCATATACATATATAATATATTTGTGGGGTGGAAATACCACCCCACCTTTGTTGTTGATGCCCTATTCGAGTGTGAGTAGGTCTATAGTTTTTTGCCAGAGATGTTGAGGTTCTCATGCGCTCCACGGTGAGCACATGTCCTCGAGTTGGAGCTAGGTGTTATCCCCGATTTCATGGGATAACTAGGAGATCATGTCTCAAGGCCCACAAGTCCTAGACATGGAGTACCAAGAGCAGGATTGACCTGAGCATGGCCCTGGAGGGCCCATCCTTCTTCTTCTTCATCAGACCTATCCTGTCAGCAGCAACATCATCCATCACCATCGTCTTGGAATTGCATCGTAGAAGACTCTTTCTCCATAAGGTAATTGGTCCAGGTATCATGGTATGTGTCATGTTTGATCATTATAACTTTCAGATGTATGCATCAAGTTCCTTACATTTCTGACAACTGCTTGGATCTTACACTAACCCACTTGACCATTGTTGAGGGGATTAACGGGGTGCCCTGGAAAGCTTGTATCCATAGGTTTTGGTTAGCCACTAGGGGGGATTTGAAGAGCCATCGTCCGCTTCCACCATATTATCATTTTACATCTTGTCTCCCATACATCTATCCCATTCCCCTAGTCCGGGCATTAGGATAACCTATTTGAGGGGTTACACTTTATCCTGTGGGAAGAAGGGGCTAAAGGCCAAGGAGGTAAAAGCAGCTGGTAAAAGATAAAAGCCATAGGAAATAAAACCTAGAGATGCCTCACCCAGGGATCCCTGAGAAGGCAATAAAAAACCTCTCGATAAGAAATAAAAGGGACTCGAAGAAAAATAATAAAACAAGACCTAGCCAAGAGGATGGGAGGTCTCATCACGAGCCGACCCATTATGTTCATAGGTATCTAGCAGTATGACATTGCCATTATCTAGTCACCATGCCAGGGCAATGACCCTTGGTTGCATGGCCAAGGGAAAGGGGGTCTCATCACGAGCCAGCCTTATCATTTCTGTGAAAATACTCATGGGTAAAACTGTCATCTCTGGTCACCATGCCAAGGTAGTGTCCTCTGGTCAAACCTTGAAGCAAAAGGAAAGAAAAAGTAAGAAAGAATAAAGGCAATAAAGGGCTTGGAAAGAAATGCATCCATGACAGGTACGACTCGCCTCCCACAAAGGCACCCACGGATAATACCTACCCCTGGTTTTCACTGTGTCTGGACATCCTTAGACCATACCACCTCGTATTACATGGCTTGAATGATATCCTTTGGAAACTTTCCTCTTCTTATGGATGCTGGCCCAACAGGGCACTTTGTCTTTTCTTCGGCTTTGAATAGTAGGTCAGTGTAATGTCTTTGAGCTATTAGATGATATGCTAGGGGTCCTATGCATGCATTTGATAAAATTAATGATGAAATATGATTGACATTGCTATGATCCTGAGGACTAATGAGCCCATGGAGGGAGAATTTTTTGATGTACAGGACCATGCCCGATGGACAAGTACCAGTGGACCAGTACACATGGGGAGATGATTATCTCGGACCTCCATGGGGCTGAAGAGCCCATCAAATGGTTGTTGAGACCCCATTAGGGACAAAGACAAGATAGTGATATGATGAGCCTTTGCACATGAGAAAAAGAAGGACGTTCCACCCAGAACACTTTGGCTGAGCCCATCCTTGGGGGGTTGACCCACTTCAGATGGAACGTTTTCCTCTTAATGGACAGGACATCACCCAGGAGACTTGGATGTCATCTTGAGCGTGTGGCAGTTTGATGGGATTACTGGCACTTGTGGTAGCTTGGAGGAGCCCTAAAAGGGCTAACGTCTGACTTCTGGATGCTGGACTAGCCCAAAAAGGGCCAACATCTCCCTCAGAGGGGCTTGACGTCCCACCTTTTGCTCATTTATGTCTTTTACTTAGCATTTAATGTAAAAACAATATGATTTTTAGTAGTCAGCCTTGTCAGTTGTTTTAATGACCTAATTTTTAAATTAAAGGTCATTGGATGATATATATTGAGGATGTTTTTTCCTTCATTTGACATAACACAACTCCTTCTCTTAGGAGATCTGGTTTTTTGCGCCCTACTAGGGTAGTTTTGGTGTTTAAAGTGAGGCGCAACTTTTGAAGGAGGATTTTTCTTGGCATTTATGGCATTTCTCTCAAGGAAGGTTTACAACTAGGGTTTGCTTGTGCTTTTCTTCATGGCATGTAAGTGAATTTTCATGCAAAACTTCTTAAATAAATGGTTGTAGGTATAATTTCTTACATTTACTTATTGTATTGCTGATTTAAAACCCTAGGTAACAAGCACACAAGTAGGTTATTGTTACATGTCCCCTTGTTGAGAAATATTTTTCAGCCATTGAAGAAAAGAGATAGAGCCTAGTCATTGCTACACTTGTCTTCTTTCTTCTGAGCTAGCGTTGAAGTCTATAAGTTGAAAAAAGGAGACGTCCTAGGCCTAGATTGCCTACACCTAGGGTTTTACCTTCTAGGGTTTGAAAGCCTTGTCATTGCAACACTTTCTCCCTTAGATTTATGCTTTAAGCTAGCCGTTTTTCCAAGTCAATTTAGAGAAGGAGGAAAGAGCACGAGGCCTTGCTTAGGCAACACCGGAGTGAGCCTCTTTCCCCTAGGGTTTTGATTCTAGGGCCCTACCTTTGCAGCACCATAGAACCCTATCTTCTAGTCTATGAGTTATCATCCTTCTGAGACCTTGTGCCCTCATTTTAGACTCCATATACCCTAAGGCACTAAATTGATCTGCAACGTTGAAGCTTTAGTGTACAAGACAACTCTTTAAAACCCTAAATATTGAAACCCTAACTAACTAACCCTAACCCAAACTAAGGCTGACGTCATAGTTGGTTATTTTTGACGCAGCATACTTTTGACTTGTACAAGCAATTAAGTGATGATCTAAAGATTTATTGATTGAAGTGTTGATTGAATACATTGTTGGCTTTATCATCTTGATAGTTATTGATGAATTAATGCTCTTTCCATAGATAATTGACAAAACATTGATCTCATTAATATCTATCGATTTACATTGCTTAAATTGTATCAGATGGTCATATGAAGTGCTAACCCTTTGTATATAGCCTGCATACACATTTTTCTGTTGTTGCTTTGTTACGGGCAGGTGTTCTCATTTGAGACTATACTTCATTATTGGCTGATTAGCCGGACCTTCTGATCTTGGTGGTAACCTGTGAAGGGGAAACTTTAACTCTGACCTTATATCTTTACCTCTTCAAAACCCCAGGTTATCGGGAACGTCTCCCCTGGGGTAACCTCCCTAAATAGAAAGAACCTCCCCATCGAGGTGACATTGGGTGGGGAAGGTTCATGTTTCGCCATTTTGACTTGTATGCTTTAGCCTTTTGACCTAAACTACAAACTGTGCGATAACAGGTCCTAAACTGAGGATGAAAACATAACCTACAGTAGACTTCCGATCATCAGGGTCGTCAGCCCCATCTGAATCAGTGAAACCAACCAATAAAGGAGTCCCCCCTAAATTGTAATGTATCCTGAACTGAACTATACCACGTACATAGCGAAGTATCCTTTTAGATTCTTTCTAATGGCTTTCATGGGGTGTTTTCATATACTGGGAAACAATACCAACAACAAAGGAAAGATCAGGATGGGTATGAATCAAGTATAAGAAGCTACCAACTAACTGACGGTGCAGCATGGCATCAACTTCCGGAGAAGTACAGGTGGAAATAATCTTGACTCTAGAATGGAAGGGAGAAGGGGTTGGTTTACAATCGTCCATGTGAAAGCGACAAGTAAGGTCACAAGCATACTTAGAATGGGAAAGAAAAATTCCTTCATTGGTTTTCAAAACTTAGAGGCCAAGGAAATAGTACAAAAAACCTAAGTCTGTCATTTCAAATTTCTTCTTAAGGATGGTTTTCACATGGTTTAAAAGTTTTGAGTCACTACCAGTAAGGATAAGTTCATCAACATAAAGGAAAAGGATTATAATATGGCTTCCTACTTTCTTGGTATAGACATTAGGATCATAATGGCATCTAGAGAATCTGGTGTCAATAAGAAAGTTGTCCATTTTGGCATACCAAGCTCGGGGAGCTTGCAGAAGACCATAAAGATATTTATTAAGGTGAAAAACAAGGCTAGAGTCATTCTGGACATAGCCAGGAGGTTGTTCCATGTAGATTTATTGTTGCAAATCTTCATGCAAGAAGGAGGATTTAACATCCATCTGATGGACCTCCCATTTATGTGAGGCAGCAAGGGAACGAACAAGGTGGATGGAATTCGTTTTGGATACAGGGGAAAAGGTTTCATTATAGTCAATTCCTTCAACTTGGGAAAATCCTTTGGCAACTAAACGATATTTGTTTCTTTCAACACTTCCATCTAATGCATACTTAGTTATATAGACCCATTTACATCTGACAAGTTTTCTTCCTTTTGGAAGAGGTACAAGATCCCAAGTATCGTTTTCCATTAAAGAATGATACTCTTCATTCATTTTTGTATCCCAATCTAGATTACCTGAAGCTTCTGCAAATTTCTCTCGATCACGAGTCTCGGAAACTTGAGCCAAAAGAGAAGAGGCTTGTTAGAACTATGAATGTGTTCGACATTGATCTGAAGGATCACTAACAATACCACCAACTGCTTCTCATGTTGAACGGACCCATCTAGGAAGTGGTGGAACTGATGCTAGTTTAGGTTCAAAAGACTCATTTGGAGGAAGGTGAGCAGACAGAGGTGAATTTTCATCCTCACTGCCATCATCTAAAGAAGAAACCAGAATAGGAACAGAAGAAGGCACAGCCGTTGAAGATGGCTCGCAGGCCAAAGAAGGCACAATCGTCAAATTAGGCTCGTAGGTGTTGGACCTTGACCAAGTTTTGGAGAAACTTGGTCATGTTTGACCACTTTTTGGGACTTAGACAAGATGTTCGAAGACGAAGCGTCCAAGCGAAGCGGAGATCACGGGATCTCGCCCCCTTTTGCAGGAGTTTTGGGCTTAGGGTTTATGTAACGGGTATGGGATGTCGACCCATGGGTCTTACCCATGTTTAGGCCCCATTTGTAATGTATAAATAAGTATATAGGAAATTTAATAAGGAGTCAGTTGAAAACCAATGGTTAAGTTCTAGAGTGAGACCTAAGATGGCTTTGTGCACACTGGGTGTTGAGAACTTGCTGAGCTAAGTGCAAGTAATTGTAAGAAGGCTTTGTGCTTGTACCTGGCTTGGGGAAGGAGGATCTGGCGAGGTGCGCATAGATCTCCTTTCCTATATGGATTTGGTTCTCTTCATATACAAAGATTGATAGAAGATAATAAAGAAGAAGAAAAGTTGGTGGGCGTAGCCCCACACTGGGGTGAACCACGTATATCTTGTGTTATGTTCTTCGTGTTGTATTATTCTTGTATTTGCTTAGTGTTGTAACTTGTATGTATGTTATATGCATCTGATATAGTAGCTTAGTGCTCATGTTGTGAATGAATTCTAGATCTACTTTGATGCTATGTGTTGGATGGATAAATGTGATTAGATCTTGATGAATATTGCATTGTTCTGTAATTAGGGTTTTGACCTGTGATGTGGATAAGGGTAAGAGCTAATGAATGTTAATTGCTAAGTGTTATGTTGAGTATTATGATCATAGATCTTTGTCCCATATAGGTTGTATACACTTGAGTCCTACAACCACCCCTACCTCTACCTTGGGTGAGACTTCATCTGGTTCGTAGGTGTTGCCAAAAGGGTCGATAGTTAGGGTTTTTTTGGTGCGTTGTTGAAGCATTGAAAATTGGGTCTGACCCTGTGCCAACAAATGGTTATGTTGTCGGGACCTGAAACTGTGATTGTTGGGAACTAAAGAAAAGAAGAAATCTATGTGTGTAGATCTTTTGTTGTGGTGTGCAATATTCTACTTGACTTGCGAAGCTCTGTGCTAAGAAGGGAATCAGATCTGAATAAAAGAGGTAATATCTTAAATCTTTGTGCTCTGATAAAGGTAAGATAAGTGGAAATTTTTGTTTCGAAGTAATGGATCTAGGTATGCTTGATGGATTTTTTCCTAGTCTGAAAACTAGGGCGCATCTAGAAGAAATAAGATTTGATCGAATAGATCCGATAGAAATAGTGAAAGATATGTTATTCTGATGCATAGAAAGGAATTTTGGACTAACAAGTGGATGTAGGATCCTAGAAAGAATTTTTTGCAGGTTCATCACTGTGATCCTAGTGTGCAGTGCAAGAAAGGTTGGGGATCGTTTAAGAGGAAGAGAGGATTGACTCTTTTTTATAGTTGCAGAAGACCGAGATATCTTGCTAAGGAATGCCCTGGTAGAGGCCCTATTTGTCTTTGTTGTAAATTTGTTGGCCATGAAGTTTTGGATTGCCCTAGAATGATTTCTAAAGTTGAAAACATGAATATAAAGCAAGAGATCCATGAGAAAGGTCAAGAGACTAAGGATATGATAGAACCCCACAAAGAATCAGAGAATATATTATTGCAGATGAAATAAACCTTGAATGATCACAAAGACATTAGTTTATCAGAGATCTTAAAAGAGAAGGAGTGCATAGAAATAAGAATAGGATACTTCGACATAGACTATGTTCTAGATGAGGAAACACAGGTGAACATTATGACACAAAGTACTTGGGAAATTTTGGGAAAGCCTGCTATGGTTCCTTCACTAGGAGAAATAGGATTGTTTAAAGGAAAGATGATAACCCTATGTGGAAGACTTACCCATATACCTATGGTTGTTCATGGATCATCGACGAAAGAAATTTTTTAGGTCATTAAGTTTGTTGACAACAATGCCCATTTTCTCTTTTGATAGGAAAAACCCGGATTGAGAAAGATCAGATCTGAAGGAAAGAAGAAGAGGAAGCTCTCGAATAGAAAAAGAAACTAAGAAAAATTATGGCTAGGAGAATAGTGCACTTACTAGAAGAACAAGAGGACAAGACAAAGCAACTGAGGACCAGAGACTTAGATTTTGAAGATGAGAAAATGCAAGAAAGTTTGAAAAACCTGTCCATACAGGAGAAACGAGTGCCTACCCCTGAAATAATAAGAGAAGAGGCGCTCCAATTAAACCCTTTGAAAGACCCTCAGTAGTGCGAAGTTACTATGCTAAAAGCAGATAAGAATCAAAATGGAAAGAGGAACCTAGTGACTCAAATCACAGGAAAGAAGGCAAGGAAGTTTAGCAAGAAAGCAAAGTTAGAGAAATTGCAGGAAGTCCCAGAGAAGACTTCACAGAAGGAAGGCTTGCAGAACTTGAACCTCGTCGGAATAGCAGAACAATGCATATTAGCACTTCACCACGACGGAGTAATATGACCATTGGAGGCGTCTTGACCATTGGAATGACTCTTCAGAATGGCTAGCAAAGCAGTTATTGCCGGAAAGATCACCATTGGACCATTGGGACCGCTCCATAACAGATGGAATCGTATTGATTGAGGCATTCGTGTCCGTTGGAGGACTCTGTTACGACATTTTCTACTTAATCCATCGAAGGTCTCACCGGGGACACTTTTTCAAATTATGACTATCCGAGCCTATAGAGAACTGATTATCACGTTGTGCTTATTGAGACTTCACCACCCGTTTAGTTACCCTTAGTGTTTGTTTGCCTACCCAAAATCTTGGTTCATGAGTGTGCATGTTGGGAAAATGCAGTGTAGTGGAAAAGTCCATGGAATAAATTCTATTAGATCTAATGGTGGAGAAGGTCATGTCCGCAGGGGCACATGTCTCATCGACAAGAGGATTGCAAGCCTCCACATCGACTACATGTTGATCTGGGCCCTCCCGAACTGCGATAGAGAAACGGAGCAAGCATCACGACGACTTGGCAAATGTGAAGCTCATCCCATCAATCCTGCCCAACTATATCCCACCTCTACATGGCATGGTTAGTTGTGACAACGTCCTAAGAGACTTCGACTATAAACTAATCACTGTGTACCTCCTGAAGGGGATACACGCAGTTGGATCGCAGTTAGGACAGATTTTGACGATGAAGATCAGTGATTTCAACTTAGGAGGCCACAAGAATTATGGGATGCTCGCACCACACAAGTACTTTACCAAGACAATGGGGAAGAAGTCGAATATAATCCCCCAATTGTGGACCATGGAACTCGCAAGATCAATGATCCTCAATGTGATGAAGATACCACACTTCGACAGACACTAGGAAGTTAACGCATGCATTAAACTCCTCCTATCATGCTACCATGGAGGTTACCTATGGCTAGATAGGCGCATCACTATAGATCCGAAGCTAATCAACCGAATCACTGGATTAAGCATGCAAGGACCGAACCCTCAAGATTTTTACCCAAGGAAGGTTGCAGATCACGCCCTGGCCCAGTGCATAAAAGACACTTACGATGATGCAGAGAAAGGGACGAAGGGCTACAAGGTAGCCTCCATCCAAAATGGCGCAGTGCGACTAGCTTGTCAGCTGATAGCAGGCAAGCTCGTCAAGAAGAATAGGCCAATGCAGGTCACAGGGTTCTTTGTCGACCCCATAGGAAAATGCATCGAAGGAATTCAAATGAACTGGGCGAGCTACCTCGTCAAATAGTTGGAGCAAGATTGCAGCGAAGCACAAGATAAGATCTACGAGTTTCATTTTAGTTGGTTTTTTATTCTCATTGCCTTCATCACTTGGGAGATACCAGAAGGAGCGACCTTCCCTAAAATTGAGTCATCTGAACCACTGGTCACAAAGTTCACTACCCTCTGGTATTCGAGAGACATGGAAAAACAATGGCAGTCGAATGCGGTGTTCCATACATATTATTTACAGTTGAAGAGGGCCATTGAATCTTTCCCTCGCATGACGTTGAATACTCTGCACAGGTTTAGGCCACTTGCAAAGTTCCACGTAGATAGGAATTTCATTTACATCACTGCGTGAGGGGACAAACACAAGGAAGAGATCTAGTCCTATTATAAACTCACAGAGGAGGACATGGAAGAAATAACCAAGGAATGGTCTGCAGAGTTCCCTGTACCAGTCAAACAGACAGAACTCTCCAACCCCGACTTCATTGGAAGTCATGTAGTCACTCGAGAAGAATATGATGCACCCAGCAGTAGCAGGAAGAAAAAAAAGGAAGAGGTACATGAACTGAACAACACATCATAGGAAACTACATCGGATTCACCTGAAGGGGGAGGAGGTGACGAAGTAGACAAAGAAGAGAATGAAGAGGAAGAAGACAAGAAGGAACAAGGAGAAGTGACACCGCCTAAATATCCCCTTACAGAGGCCGAAACGTCGAAGAAATGAAGGGGTTCCCTGAAGAAACCCTCATCACGGAAGAAGTCGCACGCCAATAAACCTCAATTACAGACTGTAATTACGGTAGATGATATTGACCTCATCATCATTGTTGTATCAAATACTTCATAGGATATTTTACAATGCAAAAAAGCAAAGCAAGAGACCATGTAAGATAGGATTGAGGCGAAGCTTAAAGGGGTACAACAATCCCTCTATGCCAAATGCGCAGTGTCTTCTGCGCCATCATCAATAGAAGGATTAGAAGTGGGAGATGAGCCTTCCCAACTACGTCGATTAGCATATGCAACAGAGGCTCGTCTTCATCGTGTACAGGAAGAGAAAGAATGGGGCACAAAGGCCTTGAATCAAGCAAAGGAGGAAGCCCTAGAGAAACATCGAGTTGCGAAGTAAGAGAAAGACGACCTCCAAGCGAAGTTTGCAGAGGACAGTGAACAACTCCAGACAAAAAAAGACCAGTTTCTCACGGAGTAGATGGGATTCAAGGAGGCGATCACCAGAGCACTTCGCTCTATGCTGGGCCTCGCAAAGATAGAAGGAGACACAATGGAGAAGCTCGTTGAAGCTATTCAATAGCTTCAAGCAAGAGTGGCAGAACTGGAATTGCAAGCAATGCCAAGCACTCTGCAGGAAGTGCAAGACAAAAGAGAAGAAACTACCAGGAGCGCAGTAGAAAGAGTCAAGGTGTTGGCCTCAGAATGTAAGCTATTCAGAAATCACAGTGCGTAGACCTATGAGCGCCTCACAGAGGACCCAGAACTAAGAGCATTAGAAGCACAACTTCAAGAAGAAAAGCAACAAGCATCGACAGTGCAAGCATAGCTGAAATTGCTTTCAACAGTTGAGAAGATGCAAAGGTCACAGGAACAACGCGTAGTTCAGCAGCAGGTCCATTCCATCCAGAGTAAAGTCATGGAAGTGACCCAAAGACTCCAGCCGGTACAGGATGAATCCTGCACACTTTTTTAAGAGATCGAAGGACGAGGTGCACAGCTGGAACAAGTGGTCACCACGGTGGAACAATGCTTGGAAGGACTGGTCACCGAGAAGTTCATTCAAGAGTTCTCCGAGCAAGAGGCTCTGGCGAAGCAGCAAGTTGAGGCAGCTCGAGCCAAGCTCGAGGCCTTCGAATCATATTTGCCCAGACCAGAGTGACTCGGGATGAGTCACAGGTGAGTGTTGGGGGCATGTTGGCCCTTGACCAATTTTTGGAGAACCTTGGTCATGTTTGACCACTTTTTGGGACTTCGACAGGCTGGTCGAAGACGAAGCGCCCAAGCGAAGCGGAGATCATGGGATCTCGTCCCCCTTTGTGGGATTTTTTGGTTTAGGGTTTATGTAACGGGTATGGAATGTTGGCCCATGGGTCTTACCCATGTTTACTCCCCATTTGTAATGTATAAATAAGTAGCTAGGCGATGTAAGAAGGAGTCAGTTGAAAACCAATGGCTAAGTGTTAGAGTGAGACCTAAATTGGATTTGTGCATACTGGGTGTTGAGAACTTGCAGAGCTAAGTGCAAGTGATTGTAAGAAGGCTTTGTGCTTGTACCTAGTTCAGGGAAGGAGGATCTGGCGAGGTGCGCACAGATCTCCTGTCCTATGCAGAGTGGGTTATGTAGCTCTGTGCATTTATGAAGATTAATATAATATAATAAAGAAGAAGAAGAGCTGGTGGATGTAGCCCCACACTGGGGTGAACCACGTATATCCTGTGTTATGTTCTTTGTGTTGTATTATTCTTGTATTTTCTTAGTGTTGTAACTTTTATGTATGTTAGATGCATCTAATATAGTAGCTTAGTGCTTATGTTGTGAATGAATGCTAGATCTACTTTGATGCTATGTGTTGGATGGATAAATGTGATTAGATCTTGATGAATATTGTTTTGTTCTATAATCAGGGTTTTGACCTGCGATGTGGATAAGGGTAAGATCTAATGAATGTTAATTGCTAAGTGTTCTATTGAGTATTGTGATCACAGATCTGTGTCCCATCTAGGTTGTAGACACTTGAGTCCTATAACCACCCCTGCCTCTACCTCAGGTGAGACTTCATCTTCTTCACAGGTGTTGCCGAAAGGGCCGATAGTTAGGGTTTTGTTGGTGCGTTGTTGAAGCGTTAAACCCTGGGTCTGCCCCTGTGCCAACAACAGGCCAAGAGATTTTCATCAAATTTAACATCTCTTCTAATAATAATTTCATTACAATGTGGTTGAAGGAGTCTATAACCTTTGACATCTTCAGAATAACCAACAACTATACACTTCTCACTTTTAGGCTGCAATGCTTTCATTTTCTCATCAGGAATGTGAGCCCATCCTATACTACCAAATACACGGAAGTGACTTACATCTGGTTTAATTTTAATCCAAGCTTCTTCTAGTGTTATATTTTTAAGAGCCTTTGTGGGAGTGCGATTTAATATGTAATTTGCACAGTTTATTGCTTCTGCCCAATACTTTAGACTTAATCCCTTAGATTGGATCATACAATTAGCCATTTATTTTAATGTGTGGTTCTTTCTCTCAGCAACACCATTTTGTTGTGGTGTATATGGAACAGTGTGTTGCATTTGGATGCCCTGTGTATTTCAATAACTTTTAAAATTATTTTCACATATTTGTCTCCATTATTTGTTCTTAACTTTTGAATTTGATGTCCAGATTGCTTTTCTACAAGGGCCATGTAGGCCAAAAACTTGTCAAAAACTCCACTCTTAATTTTTAAGAAGTAAACCCAAGTACGTCTAGAAAAATCATCAATGAAATTTAAGAAATACTTGCACCCAGAAAAAGAAGGAGAAGAAAGTGGACCACACAAATCACTATGAACAAACTGCAAAGGGCTCGAAGCATGCCAAGAGGCACGTTTGTCAAAATTGTCCCGATGATGTTTGTCGAGAACACAATCGGCACAAACACAATCTCTACATGAAAAAGGAGGAAGACCAGACACCATCTATTGATTACATAGTTGCTACAATGAGTGATAGTTTAGATGACCAAACCTCTCATGCTAAAGTTTGCTCAAGTCATCACTATGAGCAACAAAAACTGATGAAAAATATGATGACCCAAAGTTGTCAAACTTGTACAACCTGGTAATATCATCAACAATTCCAGTTGCAAGAACATGCTTAGGATATTTTAGATCCTTGATTACACCTTGATGAGGTGAAAACTCTACGGTTTTACCTTCACCTGAATGAGTGATTTGATATATTGATATAAGGTTACAAGAAAGACTTGGACCACATAATACATCATTGAAATGACCATTATCTACTTGAATTGTTCCAGATCCTACAACATTAAGAGTTATATCATCACCAACAAATATTTTCTTGGTGTTACATTCATTTAGAGAAGAAAATATGTCTTTATCCTTAGCCATATGATAAGATGCTCTAGAATCAATAAGCCACTCATCAAAAGAAGAAGTAGAAGTTGTATTGAAGGAGAAACCAGAAGCAGAAAGTGCATGTCCATGAGAAGAAGAAGAAGAAGTAGAATCAATATTGATGTTGTGCTTCTTCATCTCTACTTCTAAAGTTGTCATCTTCTTGAAACATGTGGACTCATCATGACCATGTTTATCACAAAAGTTTCAATGTCTGTCGGTCTTCTTATTTTTATATTTTGCTCATTTGTCACCATTAGGAGCTGAAGTTGTCTGAGCGGGTTTGGTACCCTTATGTTTCTTGTTGTTGTAGCAATGATGTTGCTTCTTAGGATACTTGGGTTTATCTTTCTGTTGGGCAACTATGGTTTTGTTGGAGGTACTTGCGGTGTTGATCACTCCAAGTTGTACAAGTTTATCTTCCTCTCTAATAAAAGAAGCACAAAAGGACTCAAGAGTGGGTTTTTATAAGATTTCCATAGAGCCTCTCTCATGGCATAAAAGGTAGATACAAACACAAAATATGCACTGCCTAGCTTAGAAAGAATAAGATAGATGCAACACTTTTCCTCCATTTTTATCTCACATTCTTCACATAAAATTATGAGTGTTTTAAACTTAGATAGATAGTCTCCAAGGCAAAAAAAAATCATTTGGACTTAAGGTCAATACTTGATTTTATAACTATTGTGCTAGAATAATATTGAGTTTACCAAACATAGACTCAATGTTTTCCCAAGCTTCATCAGGGTCATCAATTTCTTTAAGGTGGAACCCTAAATCAAGAGAGATGGACATTCTGATTAGTCCACGTGCTTCATCACTCCTATTAGCCCATTTAACTTTCTTATCAGCATCATTGTGTTCTTTTTCCTTTCCCAAGGTAATCTGGTACAAGCCTTTACTTCTTAATAAATCCTCCATATGAGATTTCCATTAGAAGTAGTTGGTGCTAGTAAGGAAAAGATTACTGGAAGAAGCCATATTAAATATGTAGATAATATGGATTTAAAAACTGAAACTGATGATCTGGATGGAAAGATCTTGAAAAATTATGCGGTTTTAAAAAAATGGCAATAAAAATAGACTTTGTATGTGAAAGTTATGCCCCTTTTAAAAAAGGCATAAACAGTAACCAAAGGACCACGTGGTGGTGTAAGTTGTTTTATGAAGTGACCCACTTTTATAAAGAGAAGCGGAGATCACTTTCACAATGAAGTTACTTTATAAAAGAAAAGTTGCATGCAAAATAAATAACTCTAAAATAAAATATTAAAGCTATTTATAGTGATTCATTTTTATACTTGAAGTGAAATACACTTTACAATTTGTGCATGAACTTTTTCAAAAAAAGTAACAAAAAGAGAGACTTGAACTCAAGACCTCTTACTTAATAAAGAAGTTTTTAACCAAATGGTCTAGCAAAACATATTGTATTGTTTAGCAAGAGGGTTGTTGTTGCTGTTGTTGAAGACGGACTTGAAGAGCGTGCTAAAAAATACTATTTTTACACAAGAAAAAAAATTTGCTTCTCGATGACAACAAGGGTTAGATCTCGGTTATCTTACCCATAAGATGCACCTTTTCCTATTTGTTTCTAATTTTCCGAGATCGCACAGGGCACGGAGCAAAGAGCATACACAGATCTGAAAGAGTAGAAACCCAAAAACAAATAATATAAAACCAAAATAATACTCTGCAAAATTTTAAAAAAATGTGTATCCAGGCTTTATACCTCTGAATCTGACTGAAATGGTCGTATCTTGGGTAAATGGAAACCTTTTCGAGTGAAATGAAAAGTGTTCCTAACTAAAAAAAGTGCTCCAGACACAGTGGAACGGTCCTCTTAGCCCAGAAATGTACGAAAATGAAAGAAAATGGAGATGAGGCAACTCGGTTTCATAATCTCGATCTACAACAGGGGAGGGTCTTCAAATAGTCTCGAATACCATGTTCGAGAACACAACTATTCCAACAGAGGATGAACACCTTCAATAACCACTCACACAACTAGATAAAATATCAACACACCGATGTTTTGACGTGGTAAAACCCCTACGGGGAAACATCCACGACCCAAACCGACACGACCACTTAGAGTAGTTTATTAATGCAAAAGAAAAAGATTATAGAGAGATTTTACAAGAGATTTTCTCACAATCGATCATCGGAAAATGACCCTCCATGCTCTTTAAATAGAGATCATGGACCAATCGGGTGTCAAGCCACAAATCAATGACCATTAAGATCGAGGAGAATATAAACCGTCGGATCACTCTATGTCAGGAACATATCGTGATCGTCGGATTTCCTAACTACAAATGCATACTAATGCATACTAAAGAAACACACTTTTACATAATGACACATTAGACCAAGTAGATCTTAACTAACTCCTAAGTGTCTAAATATTTTAACACTAGCTAGACACAAAATTAATGTATGAGACCTTCTATTTTTTTGTTGACAAGAAATCTCTTTGTGTAGTGATTTGATTACTTAAATTTACAGAGTTGTACATGCCCTACCTCCTTCAAATTCAAACCCGTGACCTCTTATGAAAAACACATGTTATCTATTAAACTCACTCAATTTGAGATTATATTATACTAATTTAATATATTACAAATTATAATAATATAGGGGTTAAAGATTATATTGATGTAGTTTTAAGAATTATACTAATTATACTTCTAGTGAACTCTTATAGATTTAGTAATAAAGATTATATTATAAGCTAAAATTATTAATTAACTAGCACATGGTTCTATGAGGTTATACTCCTTTTCTATGAGGTTATACTCCTTCTAATTATTCCTTACGGGACACAACACTATCTTCTTTCATTCTCAATCATTTTCTTTAGATTATCTTTTTAGTCCTTATTTATTTCAATTGTTCAAGGAGTTTGCCGTGTCCCCTTTTTGTTTGTAAACCTAAACTTGGTGTGCCTCACTATCATCCATGCATTTATTTTCTCTAAATTAGGCCCACTTTACACAAGGGAAATATCTTTTATCTGCAAAAAGGAAGATAAAAATAAATTAAAAAAAAAAAAAAAAATTAGGTTATTTGAAAAGAAAACTCAAGAAATCAATTGTTATAAAAGTTGAGAGATTCATTAACAATTGTTCCAAATTTTGATCTCCAGTGCCCATTGCCATACATCATTTCATAAGACAAAAGAAAACAAAGTTAGCAGAGTGAACATCTAGCATAACTCTATTAGAGTAGTAAAATTTCTTACAAGGATCTCCTTTCAAAGTTCATGTTATGGATGGCGTATACAAAGTAGATAAAGACATAACATACCAAAAAATGAAATATGATTGGCATTCAAATAAACCTAGTCATGATGACCTCATAGTTTATATACGAGGTCCTAAAAGCAACCTTTAAGTCTATCTGTATATATGGAGTTCAAAGAACAAAACTTCAAATATGGCCACAAGTGTCTATGAGTTTGGTTGATCTTATGGAAATCATTTTCAAGTTTCGAGGAAAGAATAACAAGAGTTTCTCATAATTCAGGGACTATTGTCACTTCAAAAATGTGTTTAAAAGGTTTGTAGGGGTTTCCAAAGGTCAAACAAATGTCATCTATAGCCTTCATCAATCAAAATCATAGAATTCCGGTTTATGAGATTCAAACTAAAACGTTCAGAAATGGCACATTCCATCACTTCAAACATATGATCTAAGGGTTTTTTGAAATCTATAAATCAACCTTAATAGTTATCAATAATGTTAACCTATTTCCAAAACATCTAAACTTGGAAGGAACTGAACTTATAACTTTAAATTTCAACCAGAGTGTCCTAGAATGTTGCATTTCATCACTTCATAATGAGATCAAAGGATTTTTTTGTTCTTTAAATCAACCTCGATAGTTATCAAAAATATTAACCCATTTTTTTTTTTTGAAGAACATGGAAAATAATGAAGCATGAAACTTCCACCATAATTGGTCTCTTATAAGTTTTACAAAATTAGGAGGGTGTTAACTCATTAAACCATATTTTCAACATTTTTTAAAATTGAATATAATAATTATATTCAAGGGAATCATAATTCATAATTGGTTACAAAATGAATAACCTTCTTTCTTTTTAATGGGACGTGTTACCAAATTTTAGATCTTAAATTAGTTTGAAGACCTTAAACTTGCTTTTCATAATTGTTTCTTTTTAATGGGAAGTGTTACCGAATTTTAGATCTTAAATTAGTTTGAAGACCTTAAACTTGTTCCTCGTAATTGTTAATTGATTGCAAGATGATTAACTTTCTTTCTCTTTAATGGGACATGTTGTCATGTTTTAAATTGTAGATTAGTTTGAGAAATCTTAAACCTACCCCTTCTATGTGGAAAGTCTTCCATAGAAAGTCTTTCATACCATATTTGTATTTGAATTCTTAAAATAAATTGTATGATTTCAAAATCTCCTCTACTAAACAATAAGTTTAATCACTATTTAGAAGAGGATTTTAAAGTTTTATTACTCTTTGGAAGAGGATTTCAAAAGTTCTCACACAATAGTATTCTTCCACCCCAAATGGATACATTGTCTTTGCTTTTTGTTTTTTTATATGTTAAATAGATTTCGTATCTTTCATTTTATGCAATGTTATATTTTTGTCTTGTGAGTACTGTGTGGTTTAAGTATATGGTGTTTTTAGGGATTTGAATATATGATGATAGTTTAAATTATTCTATTGAAAAGTTTTAGCATGATATATTTTAAGAAATAAATATGAAATTTACTTTTAAGATTATAATTTATTTTGTTTAAATGTTAAAGACTTGTACCTCAAAGTTTTCTTTTAAATTGTGTGGATAATATTTAATAAACCAACTTTTTCTCATAATTGTCATCTGATTATTCACAACACTTATAATTAAGAGAATATTATTATGAAACAAAATCTCATCTTAAAAATATGTCACTATAGTCCTCACACCACCTATTACAAGTTTCCATATCTATTGTTATTATTTTGTAAATTTATATTACTCACAACAACAATCTCTAATTAAAACAAACATCATTTCAATTAGACCATAATAATGCTTATTTCCCTTCTTTTACTTAAGTAGTAGGTTCGCATTAAACCCTAACAATGTTTATTTCCCTTATTATACTTACAAGTAATTAATTAATTCTTTCCTTTTTGTTCTGTGACATCCACAACAAAAAAAACAAACATGATTACCTAGAATACGAACAAAAAAAAATATGATTACCTATTCATCAAGAAAATGTTAAAATAACTAATATATAAATAAACATTTATTAAAAATAAATGATTCTACATCACATACCCTAACAATATGTATTTCCCTTCCTTTAGAAGTTCACAAGTAATGGATTCCTAACCTTTGAGGTTTCTTCTCCTCTTGAATTCGCTTCAACCACTACTAATGGTTCAAAGGGTAATTCAAACGGTTCAAAAGAAACAATATGATCACCTAAAATAACATTCATTGAAAATACACTAAAATAACTAACATATAAATAAACAATAATTAAAAGTAAGTAACCATATGCCATAATGTACAACGAGGCGTGATTTGAGTGTATATGAGGAAAAACTACTGCACATGTTGGATGCATATAAATAAAAGTGAACACACTCGAATTGTGACTTGACACAATAAAACAACAATAAGCATAACAAGAAGACACAATAGTTTAGCCTCAACAAGAAGTAAACTTGGAGTGAACATAACAATGAAAAAAAAAAGAAAAAGGTGCAAGGAAGGTTATAGAATCAATAAAAAAGAAGAGTATACATAACAACAAACAAAAATATATATATTTTTAGTTTCATTTAAAAAAAAGTTGTTTGAGTAAATAGGTTTGACAAAATAATAAGGTGTCGGTTAGTTGTTTTACGAAATTGTTTTTTTCATAGGAATTAGATTATATAAATTTATATTAATCATTATTTTTTGTTGTTTAAAATCTGTTTTTAATGTAAAAATGAATTTAGCAAAAATCTTTGAAACACTTAAATTATACAGAAATAATCATTTAATTCTACAAATTCAACAATTTCTCATTTAATTTTTGGGGAAATGTCCCCTAAAAAAATCATCATTTCATAAATATAACAAAAAAACAAATACTATATCTAAGTTATTGATTGATTTGACTTTGGCATAAATCTGGACTTTGAAGAGAATCTAAGCGGTTGTTTGAAAAGTCACACAAGACGTATGAGTACGAGAAAGTACTTCAAAATTATGGCTCCCTTTGTATTAGTCAAAAGTAGATATTTACCACACGGTTTTGTGGGGTAAAACAACATGGAATTTATTATTTATAAATAACTTTATGGCCTTTATTACTTCAAGTATTATAATAACCATATTAACACTTTTTTTTCATTACAATTTAGAAGAATTTTCCACATTATAATTAAATAGTAATTAAATAGATTGCAAAGTTAAATAAAAAAATGTGTGCACTAAACATTTCAAGTCCCCGCTTCTCTTTACAACTTTCTAAAATTCTTTCAGATTATTCTCTTCATGGCCGCGTGTAATTTAGTAGAAACAAAAAGTATCATGATTTGTTACTCTTTCATAGTGAAGAACCATTGTTAGATTATATGTTGTTTATAGAATAAATATATATCTTTCACCTTGCTCAACACTCTCTATTTTTTCATTATATTTTTTAAAACTTTTGATAAATTGATGAAGTATTTTATGCAATATTTTTTTTTTTTTAAGTCCATCTTCTTTATCTATCATTATTTTATAGAATATTGTTTAATAAAAAGTTGTGTTAAGGGTATAAATAAAAGTATTTTTTCCTTTCAGTTATGAGTAATTAATAATTTAATTATTTGGTTATACTATTGAAAAATCTTGAGATATTTTGATGGTGAGTTAGAATTCATCCCCTAGAAATTATGTTGTTACCCTCATGGCTTCTATGGACTCTCAACCATGCATGTCTGGACTCCTACTAGGATCCTCCTATCCCTCTCACACCAAGAAGTTGGATCGCTCTAGTGGCTTATTGATTCTACCACCCTCAATTAAATGCAACAAGTTGTTTCCAAAGTCACAGTAAGGTCTTACATGGCCACATCTTCATATGCAGTAAGTACCGCCCCTGAAACAAATCCACATTCCTCCCTAACCCTACCTCCCCTAGATCTTACCCCCAAGTGAAGCCAGAACTAGATTTTTCCTTTCAGGATGCCCATCTTTCTATCAACTAGAGGGAAGGGTCCTCAGCCACAACCTTGGCCTCGAGTGTTTGCATGGTTTGTGAATCCCCTTTCTCCTTCATCTTGATGATATCAAATGTGATAGACCAATCCAACTACTCCAAGAATAATGGCCTCATCTACATATTCAATGGACTCTAATCGAAGCTCACAGAGCTCCACAAGTGGATATCCTCCACTTGGAAGACAAAAATCAATGAAGCTTTTATCTACACCTATGCAAAAGGTCACATAGATTTTGACTTGTCGAAAGACTCGTATCAACATCCTCAAATCCAGTGCATGGTTTTCGAGCAAGGCAGGCTTATGTAAGAAGCCCTAGTACTCGACCTTTGATCCTACTTTGGGCATTGTATCCCAACCATCTTCTTCGATTTTGGGGTTTTGATCCACTACAAGATATTGGAAATGTCATTAGAAAAATCCACTTTTCGAAGAGTAGAAATGGCAAGGAGGTACATCACGATTTACTTCTAAATATGCATGGGCATGGACTTCAATAAAGGTTTTCTAACGAAGATCATGTTGGTTGCCAAATATTACACTGATCTCAACCTCTCTACTATGGGCAAGTTTCTTTCAAGAGTATATCCTTCTTCAAAATAGGTAGTATGGTAACCCATTGTGCAAAGGCTCGAAATCAAAGTTGATCCAAAAGACCCTCTAAGAAGACAACTTGTTGATTGAAGGCCTAAGAGGAGCATCACCTCATCAACAACGAACCAAGCACACACCCCTCCCCCACCCACATCCTCGATCTAGGAAGAAGACCAGTAGACTCTATAAACCCTCATGGAAATAGTGGAGGAAGCACCTCCGATTATGCCCCAAGAAAAAGTAGTAGCAATGCCCCAACCAACGCTCCCTTCTTAGGAAGCTCCCCTTAGTCAATGAAACAAAGGGACCAATGATCTCTGACATGATTTCCACCAAGAAACTCCCCTCGAACCACCTCCTCATCGCTCAAGCCCTCTCCCTCCCCTTAACTCAACTTAGAAGGAAGAGGGCAATGGATAATGACTACAATGGAAGAGGAGAAATACCTTAAGTATTTTTTTAGACATCCATCTCCAACCTACAATGAAAGAAGGATCCATGGAAGAACAATGAGTTGCATGACCCTATGACACCACTACAACAACAACAAGAGGATTGGACAGAAGTCACCAAAAAGAAAAAGACCAAACTTCCTTCAATAACTCTAGTCTATATGCCTTGATACTGGACACATAACTATGTTCTAGTATATATTGCTTCAATGATTTGTTTTGTTGTCATTTGTTAGAATTTATTCATGTACCTTGGGAAAGAAAGAAATGCTAGTAGGAAAAGAAGTCTCCTACCCCATAAGAGAAAGGGATCCTCTTAGTTAACTTCATCTAAATCATATAGATATATAATGTAAAGCTTCAAAACGTTTTCACTTTTATATATACTTGTTTCTTATTAAAATATTATTAATAACAATAATAATAATAAAATATTAAAGATGTTTAATCTTTCTATACTTGAATCTGTGTAGATTTTGGTTAACAAATTACCACTTGTTATACATTGAGAAAATATTTTTTGTTATAATATCACAACAATAATAAAAATCTATTTCTAAGGTCATGGCCAAGTCAGACACCAAGTTGGTGTATGAGGCCCCCTTGTTTGTGGGACAAGGGACTCCCTCGACCCATCGATTTGACTGGGAAAGTCTACAGAGGTATACAAACCCTACCCCTTCTGGAATCTTTTTTTTACAAGTTGATTTTGTTGAACAACCCAACTAAATCTAGATATGTAAGTCTCCATTAAAACTATCAGAAAATATGGGCTTCATAATAGTGGAAGATTTTGCAAATGGAATTTATACTTTGACTCACCATTTAATGAATCAATTGATGTGAGGAGATGTCTCTGGTGGAGGGTTTATTCTCTGTGCAAGACAAGATGGTGGTTTGATTGGATGAAAGCTTAAAGTCAAAATCCAGTGGAGTAATGTCAATTGTGTTCTATTAGTCTCGAAAGGATTAAAAATAAAATGGGTTCCAAGTTCTTCCCACTTTCACTGTAAACAAGATACTTTTTGCACTCATATTTCAACTTGTTTGTTGTCCTTATCTAGACCGCACTGCAAGGTTAGTAATATAACCAAAATGTTGGATTTTTCAATAGGCAACTTGTTTCTTGCTCATTAAAGGAAAATCATAATTATAAGATACGTTAAGTGCCACTACACCCATAATGTTTTACCCCCTGCAACTATACACTACAATTTACTCAACTCTCGCACTTTCTTTCCGAGAGGTCAGGTGCAAATACTCTGTTGAAACATTTATATATTGATACAAATTTTACTATTTTTTCAATCTTGGTTATTTGTCTTTCGTTCTTTTCATTCAATATCATTTACCTCGCCTTCTGCCCCATGATCCAGATTTTATGAGAAGAACGAAATGAATACAGATTATTAACAGGTGCTTAACACAAAATAACAGAGATATAGTAAAACTGGTTTTCTATTCAATAACGAAATAAGCTGAAACTGTAAAATGCAGTGGAAACAAGCTTGCTGGAATGGTGGTGGCTTATCTCTGAGAAGAGATGTGACGGAAGCGCGCATTCGCAAGAAGGAGGTTACAATGAGGCTCTGAAGGCCTTTTTACAATAAGCAAGAATACAAAAAACCCTAGACATCCAAAAACCTAACCCTAGGAGATGAAGCGCCAAAAGTCATGTGGGCCCCGTTTGGGTAAGCTAGTACATCAACTTCCCGGGGTCGTAACTTTTGCATACGATCTCCGTTTTAGGCGTGTGATAGCCCG
>ML786247.1:109971-121605 GCA_009831015.1 Picea engelmannii | reverse complement strand
ATAAAAAGTTGTGTTACTTAAGGGTATAAATAAAAGTATTTTTTATTTTTTCCTCTCAATTATGAGTAATTAATCCTTTAATTATTTGGTTATATCATTGAAAAATCTTGAAATATTTTTATGGTGAGTTAGAATTCATCCCCTAGAATTATGTTGTTATCCTCATGGCCTCTATGGACTCTCAACCTTGCACGTCTGGACTCCTACTAGGATCCTCCTATCCCTCTCACACTAAAAAGTTGGATCACTCTAGTGGCTTATTGATTCTACCACCCTCAATTAAATGCAGCAAGTTGTTTCCAAAATCACAGTAAGGTCTTACATGGCCACATCTTCATATGCAGTAAGTACCGCCCCCTGAAACAAATCCACATTCCTCCCCAACCCCACCTCCTCTAGATCTTACCCCCAAGTGAAGCTAGAACTAGATTTTTCCTTTCAGGATGCCCATCTTTCTATCAACTAGAGGGAAGGGTCCTTAGCCACAACCTTGGCCTCGAGGGTTTGCATGGTTTGTGAATCCCCTTTCTCCTTCATCTTGATGATATCAAATGTGATAGATCAATCCAACTACTCCAATAATAATGGCCTCATCTACATATTCAATAGACTCTAATCGAAGCTCACAGATCTCCACAAGTGGATATTCTCCACTTGGAAGACAAAAATCAATGAAGCTTTTATCTACACCTATGCAAAAGTTCACATAAATTTTGACTTGTCGAAAGACTCGTATCAACATCCTCAAATCTAGTGCATGGTTTTCGAGCAAGGCAGGCTTATGTAAGAAGCCATGGTACTCGACCTTTGATCCTACTTTAGGCATTGTATCCCAACCATCTTCTTCGATTTTGGGGTTTCGATCCACTACAAGATATTGGAAATGTCATTAGAAAAATCCACTTTTTGAAGAGTAGAAATGGCAAGGAGGGACATCACCATTTACTTCTAAATATGCATGGGCATGGACTTCAATAAAGGTTTTCTAACGAAGATCATGTTGGTTGCCAAATATTACACTTGATCTCAACCTCTCTACTATGGGCAAGTTTCTTTCAAGAGTATATTCTTCTTCAAAATAGGTCGTATGGTAACCCATTGTGCAAAGGCTCGAAATCAAAGTTGATCCAAAAGACCCTCTAAGAAGACAACTTGTTGATTGAAGGCCTAAGAGGAGCATCACCTCATCAACAACAAACCAAACACACACCCCTCCCCCGCCCAAATCCTCGATCTAGGAAGAAGACCAGTAGGCTTTATAAACCCTCATGGAAATAGTGGAGGAAGCACCTCCGATTATGCCCCAAGAAAAAGTAGTAGCAATGCCCCAACCAACGCTCCCTTCTTAGGAAGCTCCCCTTAGTCAATGAAACAAAGGGACCAATGATCTCTGCCATGAGTGCCACCAAGAAACTCCCCTCGAACCACCTCCTCATCGCTCAAGCCCTCTCCTTCCCCTTAACTCAACTTAGAAGGAAGAGGGCAATGGATAACAACTACAATGGAAGAGGAGAAATACCTTAAGTATTTTTTTAGACATCCATCTCCAACCTACAATGAAAGAAGGAGCCATGGAAGAACAATGAGTTGCATGACCCTATGACACCACTACAACAACAACAAGAGGATTGGACAGAAGTCACCAAAAAGAAAAAGACCAAACTTCCTCCAATAACTCTGGTCTACATGCCTTGATACTGGACACATAACTATGTTCTAGTATATATTGCTTCAATGATACGTTTTGTTGTCATTTGTTAGAATTTATTCATGTACCTTGGGAAAGAAAGAAATGCTAGTAGGAAAAGAAGTCTCCTACCCCATAAGAGCAAGGGATCCTCTTAGTTAACTCCATCTAAATCATATAGATATATAATGTAAAGCTTCAAAATGTTTTCACTTTTATATATACTTGTTTCTTACTAAAATATTATTAATAACAATAATAATAATAAAATATTAAAGATGTTTAATCTTTCTATACTTGAATCTGTGTAGATTTTGGTTAACAAATTACCACGTGTTATATATTGAGAAAATATTTTTTGTTATAATATCACAATAATAATAAAAATCTATTTCTAAGGTCATGGCCAAGTCAGACACCAAGTTGGTGTATGAGGCCCCCTTGTTTGTGGGACAAGGGACTCCCTCGGCCCATCAATTTGACTGGGAAAGTCTACAGAGGTATACAAACCCTACCCCTTCTGGAATATTGTTTTTCACAAGTTGATTTTGTTGAACAACCCAACTGAATCTAGATATGTAAGTCTCCATCAAAACTATCAGAAAATATGGGCTTCATAATAGTGGAAGATTTTGCAAATGGAATGTATACTTTGACTCACCATTTAATGAATCAATTGATGTTAGGAGATGTCTTTGGTGGAGGGTTTATTCTCTGTGCAAGACAAGATGGCGGTTTTATTGGATGAAAGCTTAAAGTCAAAATCCAGTGGAGTAATGCCAATTGTGTTCTATTAGTCTCAAAAGGATTCAAAATAAAATGGGTTCCAAGTTCTTCCCACTTTCACTGTAAACAAGCTACTTTTTGCACTCATATTTCAACTTGTTTGTTGTCCTTATCTAGACCGCACTGCAAGGCTGGTAATATAACCAAAATGTTGGATTTTTCAATAGGCAACATGTTTCTTGCTCATTAAAGGAAAATCATAATTATAAGATATGTTAAGTGCCACTACACCCATAATGTTTTACCCCCTGCAACTACACACTACAATTTACTCAACTCTCACACTTTCTTTCCAAGAGGTCAGGTGCAAATACTTTGTTGAAACATTTATATATTGATACAAATTTTACTATTTTTTCAATCTTGGTTATTTGTCTTTCGTTCTTTTCATTCAATATCATTTACCTCACCTTCTGCCCCATGTCTCAATTTGCAACCTATCTTTGTGGTACATTTCCACTCCACAACCTATTAAGAGAATTCTTTTACGACTCTCTACTGGTTTTTGAAGGCATAGGATGAAAGAAGCTTAGAAATTAATATGTATACAAGGATAATATATAGACACCAACATAAAATTTCAAGAAAAAAAATGGAGTAGGATATCTATGAAAATAGGGGGTCTTTTTTATTGAAAATGTCTACATAAATGGGTTTCACCAACAACATTGTGAGAGATAGAAAATAAATTCATGGTGTTCTTTAATATCCTCATAACAACTACAAATCAACTAATATATCAATAAAATAATATTTCAAATTTGAAAATCAATATAGAATTCATATGCAAAAAATGGTATACACCAAAAGTTATACATATAAGTATTGCCCCGACCCTAAATAATGGTAGAAAAAAAACATATTACAATTATGTTTTATTTTTTAAGGAAAACCTTGAGGGATCCCCCCTTTTTTCCCTGAATATTCTGATAAAGGAATAATCCACGTGGATTTTGGTGGCCACCCACCTATTCGAACTGGCTCATCTTGACAGTTTTTCAGTTTGGCAGTTTTTTCCTAGTTTTTGGCTCCTGAACTTATGGGGCCATTTTGAGGCCCTAAACAACGTTTTTATGGCTCACCACAATCAAACTAATAGAAGAAGTCGGACTTTGAAGGAATAATGTGTAGTCCTTGGATCTAACTTTAAAACGGGCTATTGTGCGCCTAAAACGGAGATCATATGCAAAAGTTAGGACCCCAAAAAGTGTTACAAAAACAGGATTGTGGAGCAATAAAATAAAACAAATACAGAAATAAAACACAGAATATAAACAATACAAATAGAGACACATATATATGTGGTTCACCCAGTGTGGGATACGTTCATGAGAGAAATTGTTAGTTCCTTCATTTATTATTATCCAACAAATGAAGGGATACAACCTACAACACACCCGCTGTAACTTCCTCTTCTTATTCTCACAGTCTCCTCACACAGAATACAATATTCACCATAATACATAGCTGCAATAAATTTCCCTCATAAAAGAGGGTATCCTTATAGGGAAAAAAACCCTAACATAACTTCTACCATAAAATTTGTGACCTTATAATGAATGGTCCAGATTTACTATGAAATTACAATATACATTTACAAGGCAATTTTTCCTTCGGGGGCCTGCTTGCCCCCAGACCCTGCAGGGGGATTAACCCTCCCTGCACTCCCCTACATGGAGGAGTGTACATTCTTCTGGGGTGTAAATTCTTCATGTAGTATAAACATGGTTGAAAACAAAGACCTCTGAACTAGGAAGATAATTAGGCTCCACAACCAACAATCTCCCACTTGGAGATTGATCACAATAACTCCACCGCTACTATATATGTTGGACTATGATCCTTCTTGGACCTGGAAAATTTCTCATCTTCACCTTCATGCTTGAAGACCAACTGAAACTGAGCAAGAACTCAGTTTCTCCTTGGTTACTCCCTTTGTTAACATGTTTGCAGGATTGTGGCTAGTGTGTATCTTTTCCAACTTCAAATGTCCATCTTCCAAGAAAGATCGTATGAAATGATACCTGAGTTGTATATGCTTAGTATTCGAATGGAAGGATGAGTTCTTTGCAAGATGAATGACACTCTCACTGTCACAGTACAACCTACTACTCTCCTGCTTCTTTCCCAATTCCTCCATAAACCTCTGTAACCAAATCATCTCTTTACTAGCCTCTGTAACAACAACATACTCTACCTCTATTGTTGAAAGTGAAACAACCTTTTGCAGTTTTGAAATCCAATGTACTATTGTTCTACTTATAGTAAAAACATACCATGTGGTTCTCCTCCTACTATCTTTATCACCTACCATATATGAATCAACATATCCTTGTAGAACAGTGTTTAAACCTCCAAAACATAATGCATGAGTAGCAGTACCTCTCAAATAACTGAGAATCCACTTGACTGCCTCCCAATGTTCTTCACCTGGATTATTCATATACCTGCTCACAACTCCCACTACATGTGCAATATCTGATCTTGTGCAAACCATCGCATACATCAAGCTTCCAAATGTTGATGAATAAGGGACATTGGACATGTATTTTATCTCCTCTCGTGTCTTGGGACACATTTCCTTAGTTAATTTGAAATGGTCGGCCAAAGGTGTACTAAATGGTTTTGCATTCTGCATTCTAAACCTCTCCAACACCTTCTCTATGTACTCACCCTGAGACAATGTCAATTTGCAATTTTTCCTATCTCTTGTTATTCTCATACCAAGGATTTTCTTTTCAACACCAAAATCCTTCATCGCAAATGAATTAGCTAATTTCTTCTTGAGCACATTTATATCCTTCATATTATACCCTGCAACAAGCATGTCATCTACATACAATAGCAAGATAATATAGCTTCCATTTTCTAGCCTTTTAAAATAAACACAATGATCATAATTACATCTACTATAACCTTATTCTATCATAAACCTGTCAAACTTGAAATACCACTACCTTGGAGCTTTCTTTAGGCCATACAAGATCTTATTCAACCTGCATACCAAATTCTCCTTCCCTTTGGCCTCATACCCCTGTGGCTATTGCATATAAATATCTTCCTCCAAATCCCTATGGAGAAAAGTTGTTTTTACATCTAACTATTCAAGATGAAAATCTTCTACTGTCACAAGACTTAAAATACTCCTAATTGAAGTCATTTTAACAACAGAAGAAAATATTTCATCAAAATCTATACCTTTCTTTTGTGCAAACCCATTTACAACAAGTCTATCCTTGTACCGATTTTCCTCCATATTCTTCTTTCAACTTGTAAACCCATTTATTCTGCAATGCTCTTTTTCTTGCAGGCAACTGAACCAAATCCCAAGTCTAGTTATTTACGAAGGAATCCATTTCCTCTTTCATACCTTGCTCCCACTTCTTTTTGGAGTCTACCTGCATTGCCTCTTCATAACATTCTGGTTCACCAAAATCAATCAACAATAAATAATATAATGAAGGAGAGTATCGTTCAAGGGGTCTACTTAACCTGGTAGATCTTCTAACAACACTTGCAGGAGTTTGAGGTACATGTTGTTCCTATTGTTGTACATTTTGATTTTCTGGTACCTTTGGAATTTCTTTTTCAGTAATCTCATCAAGCACTGTGTATTTTTGTTTTTCTTTTTCTTGTATATTTCCCTGCAACTGATCTTTGTACATGACCTTCTCATTGAATATGACATCTCTACTCCTAATGATTTTCTTATTTTCATAATCCAATAAGTGATAACCAAAATCATTAACATTGTATCCAATAAAGGTACACGTCTTGGATTTTGCCTCAAGCTTTGTTTTGTTTTCTTTATCAGTATGGACAAATGCTTCACAACTGTAAGTCTTCAAAAATGAACAGTTTACTTTTTTACATGTCCATGCCTCCTCTGGAATTCCACCATCCAAAGAGCTTGAAGGTCCTCTGTTTATTAAGTAAAAAGAAGTATGTACAGCATCTGCCCAGAACTATAAGGGAAAACCAGCATGCAATCTCATACTCCTTGCACGCTCCATGATTGTCTTGTTCATCCTTTCTGACACGCCATTTTCTTGTGGTGTTCCTATAACTGTCTTCTCTCTATGAATCCCATGGTATGAATAGTAATCATCAAACTTCGTGTTGCAATATTCACCTCCATTGTCTGATCTGAGATACTTCAACCTTTTTCATGTCTCATTCTCAACCAAATATTTCCATTTCTTAAAAGTATCAAAAACATAATTTTTTTGTCAAATGTAATAAACCCAAGTTTTTCTAGTTGCATCCAGGGATGATTTTAAGAATGGAAATTTATTTTAAAATGTAGAAACCTTGGTGAATCTAACTAATCCTTCATATGCCAACTATAAATGTTTGGCGATATTTTTGTAAAAATATTCAAATTTATAAGGATTTTATATAGTTTTATAAAATTTTGGCGATTTTTAAGGTAAAATAATTTTATCATATAGAATTTGGGTGAATCATTTTTAAAATAGCGAATCTCATTTTTGGAAAAACCATGGAAAATTAGCCCATGAGTGAAATTTAGCCCCTAAAATCATCCATGGTTGCATCATCAATAAAAGTAACATTATAACGAGAGACACCAAAAAATGATACATGAGTTGATCCCCATACATCTGTATGCACAATCTCTAACCTTTTACTCGTCTTCTCTTTTCCGACTCTGAGAAATATGACTCTCTTATGTTTTCCATAAGCATAATGCTCACAGAAATCCAAATCAATTTGTTTAAGATCTGGAAACAAATTTATTTTGTGAAGTATTTGCATCCCCTTCTCACTCATGTGTCCAATCCTATGATTCCACAGTGTTGTATCCACTCCTGTAGAAGCTAAAGAGATAGAAGAGTCAGTATTACCAATACATAAATTCAATGTACCCACCTTCTCTCCTTTTTCTATCATCGGTGATCATTTGCTGACCTTCCACACCTTATTTGTAAATATTGATATACAACCTTCACTTGCTAGCTACCCTATTGAAATTAGATTTTTCCTTAGATATGGAACATGCTTTACCTCTTTCAACAACCATTGGTTTCCATTGTTTTTTCTTTATTTTTACCTTTCACATTCCAACAATCTTGCATGGTGCATCATCACCCAAATGAACCTGTCCAAAATCACCTTGAGAATAATCTAGAAAATGTTTCCTATGGGGTGTGGCATGAAATGAAGCCCCTGAATCTACTACCCAAGACTCAGAAATATTATCTACAGAAATAATCAAAGCATCTTGTAATACATCACCATGGATAATTTTAGGGGCTAAATTTCTCTCATGGGCTAATTTTCCATGGTTTTTCCAAAAATAAGATTCACTATTTTAAAAATGATTCACCCAAATTTTATAGGGTAAAATTATTTAACCTTAAAAATAGCCAAAATTTTATAAAAACTATATAAAATACTTAGAAATTTGAATATTTTTACAAAAATATCGCCAAACATTTATAGTTGACATATGAAGGATTAGTAAGATTCACCAAGGTTTCTACATTTTAAAATAAATTTCCATACTTAAAATCATCCCTGTACATCATCTATTACATTTGCTTCCTATTTTTTCTCCTATTGTCGATCTCTTTGTTTCTTTGGAGCTGTACAGTCTTTCTTCAGATGTCCTTTCCTCCCACAATTCCAACACTCTATATTTCTAAGTCTAGTTTTGGATCTTCCCTTCCTAGAATTCCTGTGGTTCCCTGAGCCATTTCCTCTATCCTTTTGTCTTCCCCTGTTCTCCATTTTTAACGCATTACTTGATGTCTCACCTATTCTTTTCCATCGCATTTCCTCACTAAGGATAACACCAACAACATCGTCAAATTTTAAAGTGTTTGAACCAGAGACATAGTTACTTATGGCCATGACCAAGCTGTTCCATGTTTCTAGCAATCACCACAAGATTAGAAAATCCCCAACCTCATCATCAAAGTCCAATTTTACAGAAATTAGTTTATGAGCGACCGTATTAAATTCATTTAAATGATCTTCTACAGACCCACCTTCTAACATCTTCATATTAAATAATCTCTTCATTAGAAATACCTTATTGGATGTCGAGGGTTTTTCATATAGTTTATCCAATGCATCCATCATCTCCTTCGTTTTATTTTCTTTCGAAATATTGAAATCCATTGACACTGCTAGGCTCAGTTGTATCGTTCCTAGTGCCTTTCTGTCAAGAACCTCCCATTATTTGTCCTTCATGGCCATCGGATTCTTTTTTATTCCACCCAATGGTAGGAATAGATCCTTCTGATATAAATAATATTCCATCTACATCTTCCATAACTGGTAGTTTTGGCCGTTAAATTTCTCGACCCTAAACTTTCCATCTTCGGCCATTGCTCCCACTAGAACCAGGAACCCTCTTTTCTTACGAGTTACCTTTCGCTCTAATACTAGTTGTTAGAAAAACAGGATCGCGGAGCAATAAAATAAAACAAATGCGGAAATAAAACACAAAATATACACAATACAATAGAGACACAAATATATGTGGTTCACCCAGTGTGGGCTACATCCACCAGAGAAATTGTTAGGTCCTTCCTTTATTATTATCCAGCAATGAAGGGATACAACCTACATCACACCCGTTGTAACTTCCTCTTCGTTTTCTCATAGTATCCTCACAAATATTACAATATTCACCATAATACATAGCTACAAAACATTTCCATCATAAAAGAGGGTTTCCTTATAAGGAAAAAAACCCTAACATAATTTCTACCGTCAGATTTGTGACCTTCTAATGAATGACCCATATTTACTATGAAATTACAATATATATTTACAAGGAATTTTTTCCTTCAGGGGCTCTCTTGCCCCCGGACCCTGCAGGGGGGGTAACCCCTCTGCACTCCCCCACGTGGAGGAGTGTACATTCTTCCGGGGTGTAAAGTCTTCATGGGGTATAAACATGGCTGAAAAACAAAGACCTATGAATCAAGAAGATAATCAGGCTCCACAACCAATAAGAAGTTGATGTACCAACTTACCCCAATGAAGCCCACGTGACTCTTGGCACTTCATCTCCTAGGGTTCGGTTTTTGGATGTCTAGGGTTTTTTCTTTCATGTTTATTGTAAAAAGGATTTCAGAGCCTCATTGTACTCATATTCTTGCGAATGAGCAAAACCGTCACATCTCTTCTCAAAGATAAGCCACCACCATTCTAGCAAGCTTGTTTCAACCTACATTTTACAGTTTCATCATATTTATTTATTATTAGAAGCCAAATTTTATTGTATCTTTTTTTATTGTTCATTGAATATTTGTGTTAATAATATAGAAATATATTCATTTCGTTCTTCTCATAAAATTTGGATCAGTGGTATCAAAGCGGTATGCTTCTTGTCATTCTTAATGCATGTCCCCGACGAGGTTAGGGTACAAAGAGTTGGGTCTCGAGCTTGTTTCTCTTGAGGAAAAAGGTTCTTACACACCCAAGTGACCTTCCATGGCATGAGAAAAGAAATACAATAGGACATGAGATCCTTTCAAATTTTTGATAAGCCCTTGTGCAACAGAGGAACGAGATGATGGATAGTTTTACACAAATCCTTCGATGGCTACCAACAAGCAATGAAGCTTCCTCAAGCGGAGGTACCACCCCCTTCAAGGTAAAGATCAAAATTGATATCCTATATTTGAAGGTCATATAGATGCAGATGTTGTAGAGAAATGGTTGAATCTGCTAGAAGGGTATTTTTCTGTCCATAACTTTTCAAATAGAGAAAATATTAGTTTTGTGCTCCTAAAGTCGCCCCCCATGTCAAAGATAGGTGGGAGAATTTATGTGAGAAAAATGAAACAGAGGAACCCTTATTATTTATAGTTGCACTCAACTGGGAGTCCTTCAGGGCTGCTATTAAGAAACAATACTACCCTGTCGAAAGTTATGACGACATGTATACAAAATGGACCACACTGCAGCAGGAAAGGAAACAAGCAGTGCCAGAGTTCACAAATATATTCCATACCTTGTGCACCAATTTGTGTATCAAATATTATGAGCGACATATAGTTCTCAAGTATCACGATGGTCTGCATAGATACATCCAAGAAGAAATGGAGTTTCTAGACATCTCATCCTTGGGCACAACCTATCAATATGTCGTCAAAATCAAGCAGAAGATTAATCAAAAATTGCGACAGTTTGGGTTTGGGAACCCCTCACAACAAAAGCAGGGCAAGGGAAATCCCAACCCGTAGAAAAAAGGGAAGAGGAAATATGGACACACTCGGTACAACCAATCTAAGCCACAAACAAAGAAGGACAATGGAAAGATGAAGAAAGATACCTGAAAGTGGTGCGACTTCCATAAGAGCCCCTATCATAACACTGTCGATTACCGCCCAAAGGAGTCATTGGTGGTTTAGATGAAAGCCTATAAATCATATGCAAGTTCCAACTCTTAGTTAGAACCATAAAAGGGGAGACGAATCATTGACGCGGAACCCAGTGCCACCATTGTTACCACCAAGATACATCACGATGAACCTGATGAGCTAGAGGAAGGAGAGTGCCTCTTTCATTCATAGATGTGGGTGAAAGGAACCCCATTACACTTCATCATTGATAGTGGTAGCCAAAAGAACCTCATCTCAGCGGAGGTATTCAAGTGGTTGACCCTACCGACAACACCGCACCTGTAGGCCTACACCATCATATGGCTCTGCCAAGGAAGTGATCTTCACGTCAGCCAACATTGTCTCTTGTCCTACGGCATCAAGAACTTCAAAGATGAGGTATTATGTGTGTTGGAAATATGGCTACAGCAAAGATGACGCAGATGATCAAGGTTGTCATTGATGGCAATCGACTGTTTATGAAGAACAGATGCTGAAACACGCTGCAACACAAATGCTGCAACACAAATGCGAACTGCTGCAACACAAATGCAGAATGTTGAATCACAGATGCTGAAACACAAATGCCGAATCACAGATGCTGAAACGTAGATGCTGAAACACGACTGTTGAAACACAAATGCTGAATCACAGATGCTGAAACACAAATGCCGAATCACAGATGCTGAAACGTAGATGCTGAAACACGACTGCTGGAACATGAATGCTGAAACACGACTGCTGGAACACGACTGCTGGAACACGAATGCTGAAACACGACTGCTGGAACACGACTGCTGG
>ML786247.1:71774-108717 GCA_009831015.1 Picea engelmannii | reverse complement strand
AACAATGTGATGTTTCTCCCCTTGAAGCTTGTTTTGTTATTTTGAGCCAACCTTATTTATGAAAATGTCATGATATATATGAGTCTAGGCCTCACAATGTTATTATTACTTTGGATAGTAAATTGTACAGGATACTCGAGGTAGTCCCACCTAGTACTATTTCCTTGATCTCTACCAAGAAATGCAGGAAGGTCATCTCTTAGACCGGGGAGTTTGTCTTCTTTGTGATTCTCTCTCAGAGTGAGCAAAAGATTGCAGCCACATCTATGGCCTCCATGGCCAACCTCTCAATGCAACAGAAGAAAGTGGATAAGGTCGTGGAAAAATACAAAGACATCTTCTCCTCACCTACTGCAGTACCTATGAACTGTCAGGTCAATCATTCCATCAATATGTCCCCCATTGCACCGCAACCCATTAAGACAGACTATCGCCTCTCTCTGTTATAAAATGAGGAGATCAAGCATCAGATCCAATAATTTCTCCACAAGGGGCACATCCAACCCATCTCATCACCTTGTGGAAGCCCAATCGTGCTTGTGCATAAGAAAGATGGGACCTAGCGACTTTGCATTGATTATCAAGCCCTAAATAAAATCATAGTCAGGGACCTGTATCTAATTCCCTGAATCAACAATCTCCTTGATCATCTCAAGGGGGGGAAATACTTTAGTAATATTGATCTGAATTATGGCTACCATTAGGTCCCAATAGAGTAGAAAAATGTATGGAATATTTCCTTCAAATCAAAAGAAAGTCTTTTTGAATGGTTGGTCATGCCATTTGGTTTAACAAATGCACCAGCAAATTTCATGAGGATGACGGACAATATCTTGCAGTCGTTCACCAATTATTTTGTAGTGGTGTATCTAGATGACATCCTCATCTACAGAAAGACATGGGATGAACACTTACATCATATTCAGCAGGTTCTGCACACTCTACGGAAGCACAAGATATATGTTGACTTAGAGAAATGATCCTTCAGAATGGGCAAGGTCTAGAAACTAGGATACATAGTTGATAAGAATGGTGTGCATGTGTATCCAACCAAGATCCAAGTCATATGTGATTGGCCAGCCCCAACCACGCTCACTGATCTTTGGATCTTCTTAGGCCTTACCAATTTCTATCGTAGGTTTGTGCTGGGATTCTCCCATATTGTTTGGGCCCTCAGCCAAGTAACCAGGGGTGGTGGTAAGGAAAATTTTGTGTGAGGTTTGTCCCAATAACAAGCGTTCGATGATTTGAAGCAGCACTTGTGATCATCCCCATTTATTTCATTACCATACCTACAACAACCCTTTGAGATCGAGATAGATGATTCAGACTATGTTGTGGGCACAGTTCTCACTCAGCACGACCACCTCATAGCCTATCATAGTGAGACACTATCAGATGCCATCTATAAGTACCCTACCTATGAAAAACAAATATACTCCATTGTGCAAGCATGTCACCAATGGATACATTACATTATCAGGAATGAGGTAGTCATCTACATTGATCATAAGCCACTACGATTCATGTAGACACAAGGAAAATTATAGAATGACCACCATCAAAAGTGGTCCACATACTTGCAGCAGTTCCACCTCAATATCAAGTATAAGATAGGAAGCGCCAACGACATTGTTTATTTCCTCATCTGACCTCCAGTCGCGGCATTCAGCATGGTGTTAGATTCTTGTGGCCATGAGACCTCTGGATGGCCCCAACTCTATGAGAGATATCCTGACTATTCCACCACCTACTAGATGTTGGGCGCAAACATGGTTGTCACTAATTTCCATCTTCAGGACGGGTTGTTGTGTTGTTAAGGCCTTCTATGTGTTCCATCAATTGAGTGAACGAAATTGATTTAGGAATCCCATTGCATTCGAGTGGCATGATACTTTGGCATAGAAAAGACAGTGGCAGTGTTGCAACAACATTTCTATTGGTCGAAACTTCGACAGGATGTCAGCAAGTATATCAATTCCTACACTTCCTGTGCTATTTCCAAACCATCCACTAAGAAAAAAGGCTTGTACACCCCTCTACCTACTCTTGACAGACCATGGGAATCCATCTCAATGGACTACATGTCAATCCTTTCGTCCACCAAGTGGGGAATGACTGTGTTTTTGTGGTTGTTGATTGCTTTTCCAAGATGGCGATTATGGAAGCCTACAAGAAGAGCATCATAACAAAGGCCACTACCAAGATCTTATTTGAATGAGTGTGGGTATTTTTATCCCCTGTCCTAGGGATAACTAAGGATATCATGTCTCCAGGCCCACAGGTCCTATACATGGAGTGTCGAGAGCCGGATGACTTGAGCATGGCCCTTGAGGGCCCATATTTTCTTCAGTGCAGCCCATCTATTAGCAGCAGCAACATCCATCCCACCAGCATGGTCCTAAAGTAGTAGTAAGTATTTCTCCATGAGGTAATGATTCCAGGTATCATGGTATGTGTCACTATGATTATTGAAGCTAAGTATGTTGCATTGAATTATCCTTCATTTCATAACGTTTTCTTGGAAATTATGCTCTTTAACTTGTCCATACCTAGGAGGGTGACATAATGCCCTAGTAAGTTGATTCCCCTTTAGGATGAGTTACAACTGGGTGGGTTTATGAAAAATCACCATGGGCTTGAGGATCGTTGGAGGATTGTAACCGTCGAATCTACAAGCCAGATCAACAACAGGGATAGATTGTGGAGATCGAAAGGAGAATTAAATGACTCGCCAGTTCCAATCCCACAATTAGTCAGGACCATCTGATCCTATAGCTTCAAAGATCGAAGATTGTGGTTGACTCAATAACAACACACAACTTCAAATTGTGGAGTTTGGGTGACGAGTTAAATCACTCGCAAGTTGTGGTTCTACAATCATCCTTGATCATGGATCTGCTTCGAGAGTCTTCATAACTGTTGGATCACTTTAAAGTGGTAGGATAGGATACGTGGGACAAAAAGGGTTGAGAATTCGAATACCCGACAATCGTTGGATCATTCTAAGTGGAACGACGGGATAAGATAGAAAAGAAACATCGTAGATAGATCGAGCCATCGATATAAGAACATGATCAACGAACAACATTTAGTTCGGGTCTAAAGTTGTGAGGAGGTTACTGTTCAGGGAATCTCACTTTGGAAGAATTGGCGACTTGAAAAGTCAAATTACTCGAAGCCCCAAAATCTGAAATGAATAAGGACCATCGGATTTGGAGAATATATGATGACCGTTAGATCAGAGAGAACCACGTTGGCAGACCATGTCAGCATACCACATCAGCAAATACACATGGCATAATCAGATGATGACAAGTGTCAAAAGGAAATTGGCCCATGCCATGTCAACACGTGACATTAATAAGTTACATCACTCCGGGAGATTTACTTCAGGAGTTTCACCACCAACAAATGTCAAAAGTCCCAAAGTCCCGAAGGACAAAGTTCCAAGGTCACTCTCAACCGTCGATCTGAGATATATTTCAGGAGTTAGGACAATCGTTAGATCTAGGAGAGGAACATGTGCCACATGAGGAGATCCAGGTCAGCAAGACTACGTCAGCAAGGACACAACACAATCAGACAATGACAAGTGTCAAGTTGAATAGGCATTTCAGGTGTGTGCAAATCATGAATATGAGTGACACGTGGAAGCTACTCGGCTCGTGACATGTCATCAAGTGACGTAAGTGAGTTATGTCACTCTGGGAGTTTTACTTCAGGAGTTTTACCACCAGCACTTTCCCAAATTCCCGAAGCCCTGAATGTCAAAGTCCCAAAGTGAACACGAAACGTTCAATCTTAAGATCACTTCAAGAGCATTCTCGACTGTCAATCTACTACAGTGGAAGGATAGTGTAAGTCGAAGTATTAACCGACAACAAGAGGTCTCCACCACTTATGAATTACTCAGCAGGTGATCACTCCGAAGGAAAATGGAGCAGCGATTAGCCTAAAGTCCCGAAGTCCGGAACGCTGAAGTCTCTAATTGGACATAAGTCATCTAATTTGAATATCACTTCAGGAGTATTCTCAGCCATTGATAATACTACAATGAAAGTTGAGACTCGATAATTTTGAAGTCCGTAGATGTGAAGGATCATAGTCATTGATCCGAAAGGGACATGTGTCAGTGGATTTCCAGCCTCGGAAGATTGACGTACGGAGGAAAGAAGGGGTTGAGATTTGAAATCTCTGAAGTCCATAGACCTGAAGGAGATCTAGACCATTGATCGAGAAAGGGGTCACATGACCATTGATCTAGTTGTTTATTGAGAAGGACAAGTGTCTGTAGACCATCGACTCTGGAAGATTGACGTACGGAGGAAAGAAGGGTTTGAGAGTTGAAACTGCCGAAGGCCGGATCATGAAATAAATCACAACTATTGATTTAGGATGGCTGGATCTGATCCGTAGAGCTTGAAAGAACAAATTTGAACCGTCAGTCCAGGAGCACCGTCAAGATCATGGGATCAATGGTCCTGTCGCATTGTGGGGATTGAAGGTGCACGAAATTTAATAAGTTGAGGGTGGGCCGCATTCAAAACCATGGTTTTGAAGAAAGGACATGTGGAGGCTAGAGGTCAATTGCAGGGAAAAACATAGTTTGATTTCAAACCACCTTTGGTCGCGCCCACAATTGCGTGGTCACTTGAGGTCACCGTCGTTGGTCATATGGTAAAGAGATTTAAAGGGCAGAATGTAACGCGTCACTTAAATTGATAAGCCTATGGTTCTACGCCTATGATCATATGAACATGGTTTGAAGGAAGCGTTGATTTATGTTATCACAGAGACAAAGGAAATCGATCCATACCTGTGATTGATTTATGAAAGTAAAAGGGGATGCTGGGTTTAAAGTTGAAGACTCGAAACGATGATCGTTGGTGGTCCCAAAGTTTTTTTAAATGAACAAGTTAGTTATAACTTGTTGCACAAGTCGGCCCAATAACTTAAACATGTTTTGAGTATAAGAAAGTACAAATACAACCATGATTGGTTCACTAGATGAGTGCTTAGGGAAGAATATGGGCTTGTGGAAAAGATAGGCTCACTGAGAAAGAGCGGCCTATGGAGAAAAATGAAGGGGATACAGACCTGAGTCCGTGCGAATATCAGAGAGAAGAAGAAGTGAAGAAGGCGTGAATATCAGAGGAAAGAGGAAGTGAAGAAGGCGCGAATTTCAAAGAGAAGATGAAGTGCGATGATGAGTGTTGATGGTATACCTCTTATCATGAAATAGAGTTGATTCAATAATGGATCACTACCACTAGAGTTGAATTACTATATGAACTCTAGTTGGATAGATTGTGTTCTAGCAGCAAGTTGGGTCTTGCTTGAGAGTTGGTGCTCTCTTGAGAGTTGGTGCTCTCCTAGGAGTTGGTGCTCTTTACTTCAGTTGGTGCTGATACAAAATAGTTGGTGTTGGGAAAATCCTTAGTACTATAATCACATATATACATATACATTATACAAAATCTTATACAAACATCTGGTATCTCTTGTCCATTTTGATTATGATTTAGTTGTTCTTAATTTTTACAATTATGTTTTAATTGCTAACTTGCAAGAAGAAAATTTAGAAAAGTCCACAGACTAATTAAACCCTCCCCCCCCCNGTGTGTTCAAAAATTGGTATCAGAGTGGGTTCCTTCATCACAGTTTAAACACTGGAAGGTAGATTATGAAGAAATGGGTGGACAAATGGCTCTCTCCGCAATTGAAGCTCCCTTATTCGATGGAACAGATTATTCCTCATGGAGAGAAAATATGAAACAATATTTGAATTCAAAAGGATATGAATTTTGGAATTCAGTAGTAAGAAATCCCTGGGACTTAACTACATCAAAGAATCTATCCAATATTACAGTCCAAAGAAGAGCAAGGAATAACAATGAAGTGACATTTAAGATTCTTCTCAATGGATTATCAGATACAGTCAAGGCAAGCATAGGACTATGCACATCCACTAAGGACTTATGGTTGAAGTTAGAAAATATGTATCAAATCAAAAGTGAAGACACAGAAGACATTCCTATCAAGGATGAAGATAAAGACTCGGCCATCAATAAAGATAAAGACTCTCCATAATATTTTGATTGCAATAATGTTGATATCGAATCCTCCCCTGCAAGCAAAGAAGAAGACTCAGATACAATAAAAGAATGTTCTGTTAGAATTTATCCCATGGAAGAAGTACAAGAAGAAATATCAAAGGCCAAACAAAAGGTTGATTGGAGTCTCTGTGAATACCGCTACGACCATAATGATTCAGACTATAGCTATCTTCATGACTACAATAAAGAATTTCTTGAAAAGAGTCAAAAGCATATCTTGGAAATAAAGGAAATTCTCAAGGACAATGAAAAGATAATATATGAGCAGGATAATCATTTAGAAGAAAAAGAAGAGGAGATCGAGAAGCCGAAGAAAGAAATTAGTCAAGTAAAATAAAAGAAGAAGGAAGAGGATGAGCTTAGCAATCAAAAGCATATCCTGGAAATAAAACAAAAGCTCAAAGACAATGAAGAAATCACATCTGAGCAAAAGATTCAGTTAGAAAACAAAGAAGAAGAGATCAAAATATTGAAAATAGAAGTTAATAATCTAACAAAAGAAAAGGAAGAGGAGATCGAGAGACTGAAAAATGAAATCAATCAAGAAAAATAAGAAAAGAAGGAAGATGATGAACCAAGCAAAAACCTTACAAAACTAAAAGAACTAAAGGAAAGCTATGTCAATATTAAAATCCAACTTGAAGAAGCAAAAAGAAGGGAGGAGGTAGTAAGGAACTAGTTGAACAAAAAGGAAGAATCATGTCATAAGATGGAAGAAAAAGTTGTGAATCTTAGAGAGAAGGTTGAGAAGTCTAACACCCAAATCAGATTCTTGAACAGATCCATGACCCTAGATAAGATCTTGGATAATCAGAGATCACCAAATGACAAATCCGGTCTTGGATACAACAATGAAGAAATCAATACTCCTAAGAAACCTGACACGGGTCCTTCATTTGTAAAGGGCGAAGATACGTCTAACACAGTTCCTTCATTTGTAAAGGGTGAAGACAAGTCTGACACAGGTCCTTAATTTGTAAGGGATGAAGATAGGTCTAACACATCTCCTTCATTTGTAAAAAATGAAAGCAAGTATGAATCAGGTTCTTCATGTTCAAGAAATGAAAGCAACACTACAAAATTTAGAAGATCAGATCAAGGAAGACATCCAGAAGCTACTCATACACCTTCATGGATGAATCAAAGAAGGTATGAGAGTTTTTTAACGGTTATTGTTTTTCTTGTAATGAATAAGGTCATAAAGCCTTGGATTGTAGGCATCATGGAAGAAAACAATTTGGTAGGTTCAACAACAGTATACGATGTTGAAACTGCAATCATGTTGGACATATTGCTACACATTGTTACACTATGAGATGCTATAGTTGTGGTGGATATGGCCACAAATCCCATAACTATTGGAACTCAAGAAAACAGTGAATGAGAAATGATTCATACAGTACGACAAAAGGAGTAAATGGAAAATGGAAGAAAAATGAAGTCGCAATAATAGAAGATCAAAGAACAAAGTTCAAGAAACTAGGACACTCACAGATGTGGATAGAAAAGACTAAACAAGTGAACAAGAGTGAAGTTGATTGTTGCAAAAATGATGTCAGTCATGTGACAAGCATAGTATAAACTTGCTCAGATGAATTTAGAGCAATTTACAGTAAAGAAGCATCTTGGATAAAGACGGATACATCTAGTTAGAGATCGATGAGAATCAATGGGAAGATCCAAGAGTTGTTTGAAAAATATGATCTATAATTGCGCAGTGTTCTAGTAGGACAACAACATTCGCAAAAGAAGCCTTCTGATGTACAAAATGATGTACATAACATCCTGTAGAGATAAAAAGAGGAGAGGCCTTGTCAGAAAGAGATACCCTTTTATAAACAAAGGGGGGAAACAATCAGAAGTAGAGAAAGAAGAGTGACAGGGAGAGTCATTCAGTCATGACAAGAAAAGGATGATTGAAGGAAGAGTTACCCAAGTTCAGATTATGGTCAGTAGCATACAGATCTTTACCACAGGAGGAGAAACCCTTTTCCATTGATGTCAAATGGGGAGAGAAACTTCATGAGAGAAAAGCATCATCACAGGGGGAGTTTTGTATATGAAGTTAGTGGGTTTCCCTCAATGACAAAGGGGGAGATTGTTGGACATATTGTCATTGATGTCAACAGTCGATGTCATTATGATGTGATGATTTGTTGTTATGATGAATTATCATTGTTATTTATCATATATGAAATTGTCATTGATGTCAACAATATATCAATTAGTAGAAAATGTCAAACAGTATGCAGATATCAAAAGTGCAAGCTCAAGAGGAGGGGTGAACGATATGCAGAGATCAAAGCTCGGAAGAGTGTAAGCTTAGGAGGAGGAGAGAATAGTATGCAGAGATCAAAGCTCGAAAGGAAAATTGTAAGCTCAGGGTGAAAAGCCTCAACATCCGTCCGATCAAGAAATTGACCGTGTTAATCATCTCATATTACAAATGTCGGTCATATGAGTGACCGTGGGCTTGAGGACCATTGGAGGATTGTGCCTGTCGGATCTGCAAGCCAGATCAATGGAAGAGATATATTACGAAGATCAAAAGGAGAATTAAATGACTCACCATTTCAAATACCGCAATTAGTCATCCGATCATATAGCTTCGAAGATCGACGATTGTGGTTGAATCACCAACAGCACACAACTTCAAATTGTGGAGTTTGGGTGACGAGTTAAATCACTCGCAAGTTTTGGTTCCGCAATCATCCTTGATCATGGATCTTCTTCGAGAGTCTTCATAACCATTGGATCACTTTAAAGTGGAAGGATGGGATAAGAGGGACAAAAAGGGTTGAGAATTCGAATACCTGAATACCCAACAACCATTGGATCATTCTAAGTGTAAGGATAGGATAAGCTAGAAAAGCATCATCGTAAATATATCGAGCCATCGATCTAAGAAAATGATCGACAAATAACATCTAGTTTGGGTCTAAAGTTGCAAGGAGGTTACTGTTCGAGGAATCTCACTTCGGAAGAATTGGCGACTTGAAAATTCGAATTACTCAAAGTCTCGAAATTCAAAATGAATAAGGACCATCATATATGGAGAATATACGATGACCGTTAGATCAGAGAGAACCATGTTGGCAGACCACGTCAGCAAATACATATGGAATAATTAGATGATGACATGTGTCAAGAGGAAATAGGCCCATGCCATGTCAACACGTGACGTTGGTAAGTTACATCACTCTGGGAGATTTACTTTGGGAGTTTCACCACCAACAAATGTCAAAAGTCTCGAAGTCCCGACGGACAAATTTTCGAAGTCACTCTCAATCATCGATCTGAGATACATTTCAGGAGTTAGGACAATCGTTAGATCCAGGAAAAGAACATGTGCCACATGAGGATATCCACATCAACAAGGACCTATGGCGCAATCAGACAATGACAAGTGTCAAGTTGAATCGACATTTCAGGTACGCGCAAATCATGAATCTGAGTGACACGTGGTAGCTACTCAGCTCGTGACATGTCATCAAGTGAAGTAAGTAAGTTACGTCACTCTGGGAGTTTTACTTTGAGATTTTTACCACCAGCGCTTGCCCAAAGTCTCGAATGTCGAAGTCCCGAAGTGGACATGAAACGTCCGATCTGAAGATCACTTCGGGAGCATTCTCAATCGTCGATCATACTATAGTGAAATTTGAGACTTGAGAATTTTGAAGTCTGGAGACACGAAGGATTGCAGCCATTGATCCGAAAGGGACACGCGACATTGGAATTTCAGCTCCGGAAAATTGACGTATGGAGGAAAGAAGGGGTTGAGATTTGAAATCTATGAAGTCCGGAGACCCGAAGAAGATCTTGACCGTTGATCGAGAAAGGGGACACAGGACCATTGATCTAGTTGATGATTGACAAGGACAGGTGTCTGTATATCATCGACTCTGGAATATTGACGTACGGAGGAAATAAGGGTTTGAGAGTTGAAACTCCTTAATCTTGGATCACGAAATAAATCACAGTCGTTGATTTAGGAAGGCTAGATCTAATCCGCATAGCTTGAAAGAACAAATCTGAACCATCGGTCCAGGAGCAACATCAAGATCATGAGATCAACGATCTCGTCGCATTGCGGGGATTGAAGGTGCACAAATTTTAATAAGTTGAGGGCGGGCCGCCATGGATACCATGGTTTTGAAGAAAGGACACATGGAGGCTTGAGGTAAATTGTGGGGCGAAACGTAGTTTGATTTCAAACCACCTTTGGCCATGCCCGCAATTGCGTGGTCACGTGAGGTCACCGCCGTTGGTCATATGGTAAAGATATTTGAAGGGAAAAATGTAATGTGTAGCTTAAATTGATAATCTTGTGGTTCTACGCCTATGATCATATGAACATGGTTTGAAGGAAGCATTGATTTCTATTATCACAGAGACGAAGGAAATCAATCCATACCTATGATCGATTTATGATAGTAAAAGGGGATGTCAGGTTTAAAGTTGAAGACTCGAAACGATGATCTCCAGTGGTCCCAAAGTTGTTGTAAATGGACAAGTTAGTTATAACGTGTTGCACAAGTTGTCCCAATAACTTAAACAAGTTTTGAGCATAAGCAAGTATAAATACAACCATGATTGGTTCACTGGATGAGTGCTTGGGGAAGAAGATAGGCTTGTGGAAAATATAGGCTCGCTAAGAAAGAGTGTCCTGAGGAGAAAAATGAAGGGGATACAGACCTGCAGTCCATGCGAATATCAAAGAGAAGAAGAAGTGAAGAAGGCGTGAATATCAGAGGAAAGAGGAAGTGAAGAAGGCGCAAATTTCAGAGAGAAGATGAAGTGTGGTGATGAGTGTTGATGGTATACCTCTTATCATGAAATGGAGTTGATTCAATAATGGATCACTGCTACTAGAGTTGAATTACTATATGAATTCTAGTTGGATAGACTACGTTCTGTCAGCAAGTTGGGTCTTGTGGCAAGCTGGGTCTTGCTTGAGAGTTGGTGGTCTCCTAGGAGTTAGTGCTCCTTACTTCAGTTGGTGCTGATACAAAATAGTTGGTGCTAGGAAAATCCTTATTACTATAGTCACATATATACATATACATTATACAAAAGCTTATACAAACATCCAGTATCTCTTCTCCATTGTGATTATGATTTAATTGTTCTTAATTTGTACAATTATGTTTTAACTGCTAACTTGCAAGAAGAAAATTTAGAAAAGTCCACACACTAATTCACCCCCCGCCCCCCTCTTAGTGTGGGTGGTGTGTTCAACACGCACTTCTTGGAGGAGGCTATTTTTTTTTGTTTCTTAGCTATTTTCATGGTGGAAGATCTTCAACTAGGGTTTGAGCTTGATTATTCTTGGTGAAGTAGAAAATCTGCATTTATTTATTATGAATGAATGCTTATGGTGAATTTACTTGTTTCATATTAAAGATTATGAAATTTCTTACTTAAAACCCTAGGAGAAAGACATAAGTTATTATATTTTTCTCTATAATTTTCCACTTGCTTAAATTTCTCAAAGAGCACCTTATCTACAAGTAGATACTAGAGCCTTTCCATTGTAGCACCTCAGTAACCCTACTTACATTTCCTATTGCATATTTTATTTCAAATTGTCTAAGGAAAAGACAAATAGCTTGGGCCTAAGTTTCCTTACTTTCTAGCAATTGTCTCTAGGACTTCGATGTTTGAGGCCATGGGTTGCCGACACCTCTTTCATCTTCTCCATATCCTTTTGACTAAGTATTATCATTTCTATTTCCCTCTAAAAATTTTTGTTGCTATCATTGACTCCATTACCCTAGAAGGCACTATTCTATCCACTACTAGTGATTGAGTGATCATTCTATTTTTAAATTATCTTCTTTGGAACATTCACTAACTCCTACTAACCTTAGATTAGCCTAATTCACTAACCAACTTGTTGTTGAAAAATATTTCTAAATCCATCCAACAACAACAAACTGACCTCAAAAGTCTCGTATATTGCTAGCTAGACATTGCCTTGATGGGTCCTAAATCCCTTTAACTCAACAACATGAACCAAACCTTCCATCGAGGCCCAATTAGACTCTACAACGTTTAATAGTGGAATGGTTTTCCATATCTGTCGATCTGGCCAAATAATCGATGAGCTTTACGTAGTTATTGATAGGATATCTTCTTATGAAAGTTCCTCCTTTAGTTTAAACGTTCTCTTTTGTATTTTCTCTTATTAGATGAGTCTGATAAAAAGGTAGGTGTTGGTATAAACCAGCTAGATAAAAAGGAGAAACTTAACAACTGAAGAAGGTTGAGCTTGGGATGCTCGGGATAACCCTCATGCTCAAGCATGCAGACAAATATTTTCACACTGCGACAAGCCAAGTACTAATACATCAACTTGTCGATATTTCAATTATTGACTGAGATACAATTATAAAAAGAAAATATACATGCAATAAAATGATGGCAAGAAAAATAGTTTCCTTAGCTCTAATCACTAATCACACATTAACACTACGATTTTCTTTCCATCATTAGAGACAAGAATAATAAAAAATATTGAATCAACGAATGTATCAATAGATTCATAAACTCTTACTCATTATAGAATCCATTCATGAGATAAATTCGGAATTAATTCCTCCTTATATCCAATCACATACACCTTTGATAAAAAAAACGGAAGTTTGTCTCTGGTCCTAAACATGACTTCTCAATTAAGGAAGTTCGGAAATAGTTCTTTACAATTCCAAAAATGAGGGTATTTTCCACAACCATCGACCTCTTCTAAAAGGTTGATCCTCTTTTTATAACAAATCATTAACTAAAAATAACCATCAAAAGTGAAAGCTAAGTAAAAAAAAACATCGCCACATGGTGCTTCCATCTCTTTGTCTTCTAAGAGTCATTGAATGGTTTCACTGAAGTGGATGAATCTGCTCATACTCTGACCATTTTACGAAGAGTTCCTCACATGTGTTGGCATACGAGAATCTGTGTTGGTCCATCAAGGCCGAAAGGATCTTCTTTACTTCTACTGCCAGTGCATGATACTTGACTATTTTAACACTTAACTGTTGTAATATTGTTCGAGCCTTTATCGGGTGCTCCATGAATTGTTGTACTTGACCTGGCGCCATGTTTGCCACCTTTTCTATCTTTGTAGTCCATGTTGAGTCTTGTTCTTCATGCTTTTTTACTATGTCATAGAAATCGACAAAGTCCTTAGGTGAGCTGAATTCAGGGAGACCGATGTCTCTCATCTCCCGATTGATCTTGACCCAACTCTTTTCACAATCGGCCCATTTTTCTTGAATCTCCCACTGAGGTTCTTGGGCCATTTTCACCCAGTATTCGGAAGACTTATTTATCCAATCTATGTTGTTATCCCTTAGCACCCAAATGTCATGCTCTTCAACATCTCGACCCTTTTGAACCATGCTGATGTAATCAATTCTTTCCACTTCTTGGTGGGCATTCTCATACCATCTTTCCACATATTTGCAAGTCGCTAGGGCCATAAGGGTTTCTTCTTGGAAGTCGGCTATCCCTGCAATGAAAAGTTGTCATTCATTCATGAATTTTCAATAGGCATCTTGGAACTCACTTCTCAAAAATACTGTGGCTTGTGTGGAGTCCTGATAGTATTTTTCCAAATGGCGTAGATGCTCCAACTCCTTTAGCGCAGTAGCCATCTCCTATTCATCTTTCCTTGCTCTATCCAGGGTGTCATCTATGATAGCCATCTCTGTGTCAATAAGATCAGACGTCTTGGCATGCTCTATGTTGATCAATTTCTCCTCTATGGTGATGAGGATCGAACTGTCCAATGTAATCCTCCTCTTCTTAGTGGTTCTACTCATGATGGCTTTCCTCTTTCAGTCATAGGTGACTTCTTGTATATTGGTGACCTCATTAACAAATTTGGGGATTTGTTGTTCTCCCCAAGTTAGAGTACTTCCCAGGCTATCTACTGTGTATATCTGTTCAAGTATGAGTTCATGAAACTCTTATATATGTTTCGATGACTCAGTCTCTAGTCGTTTCTCATCGGTTGGCAAGGTACTGGACAAAACTGAGGAATCAGGGGCAGGTTTGGTACTTACTTGATAATCGTCCATTGAAATGTCGATTTCCTGTTGTGGGATTTTTTCTTCTTGTCCGCCTAATCCAAGCTCATCCCTTGAGTTGTACATCGAGGTTCCTGGTATGTCAAGTGGATTAGTGTCTAAGGCACTTTCTACCTCATGCTCACTCTATGGACGGCTCTGAACTGGAGCATTGGGACATGGGGTGGATGCTCCCTCAGGTTCTTTCCCCTTTGTAATCTTCACTGGAGTGACCAGGGACACCTCTGAACACTCCTCATCATCGTATATGGTTATCAAATCGAGCAAGCGATTTGGTACACTTTTTTTCCTTGATGTCCTTGCTATCTCGGGCTGAGTTGAAATTTCTCCTGGTGATCTAATCTGTGGTGGTGGCACTTCAAGGTTTTCTGACCTGGTGATTTCTTCAAGTTGTATCGGCTCTAGGCCACTTGGTTCTCCTCGGCTTTTGATTGGGTCATCAATGGGAATCCTCATCATTTCTGTCAGATCAGGGTCATTTTTCAATTAATAAATGGCTCTTTGTGCCCCTTCTAGCAATATCAATCCCCTTCTTTGTGCCTTTGTTGTCTCTATCGCTCTGATTTATTCCTTGGCTATGAGGGCCTCTTACGATGACTTCTCTATTTTTTCCACATGTTCATCCATGCTCATGGATTTGAACCTAGTAATGTTTGGGTTGGCCATCCTCTGCACCACCTCGTCCCAGTCCTGGGCGCACTCTGTGAAAATTTTGTCCTCAAACATATTATGAGCATACGACCAACAGGATGATACTTGTGAAGCATGTTGGAGGACTAGGCCTTTAGGGTCGTGATTGCAGAATCGGCATGTCAGGAACCTGAATTCCAGTTGGCTAAGCCCTTCTTCTTTGGCTTGAGCAATATCCTTCACAAGATAGAACCCTATATGAAAACCGTAGGGTATGAACGCTCATTTCTTGTATTTGACCAATGTGGCATTATTACCCTGCAGGATGGTCTGATAGCATATTTCTCCCACAACGAGCTGGTCTGGGACATGAGCGGGTAGGATATGTGGTGCTTCGATGGCCCCAAACACCTTGATGTAGGTGGAGTGTTCGTATAAATACTAGTGACCTACCTTTGCTACCATTTTCTTGGTTGATGTAGATAATGTTGGGCATTCATTATTAAAAATGATAAAATGGATGTGGGCGATGAATTCATCACAAATGAGTACATAATATGTTTTGTACATGTTCTCCCATAGTATGTTGAAGTAGACGTGGACCGGGAGATCCGCAACATGCCAGCTTAAATTCATGTCAGTGAAGACATTCCTTGTGCACATGACATCATACAAGTAAGCTGCCATGTAGAAAGTAAGTGCTTCTCCTTCTTTCGGTGTCTAAGCCTATTGTACACAGATGCTCAGTTGTTTAGAAATTATTTCTCCCCAGTTGAAGCTGCTCCCGGAGATCTCCATTGTGTATGCCAAAGGAATCCATGCTTCTGAAAACTTGGAGCAATCATTTTCTCCATATAGACGACAGATGAGAGCCATCAAATAAATGTATGGCTCCCTCAGGTTAATCGTTCCATACCATCCATTTCTCCAGTTAGTGAACTTCTTGTCCTCCTTCCACCATGAGGCCATCAACTGGATGGTGTCATGGAATTCATAGAATTTTACCACGAAGTTCGTGTTGAGCCGCTCCTCTGGGTCCCTGAGCTTGTAGTATTTATGGACTTTTGTTGGGAGGAAAACTCTGACACACCTGCCATTCTCGTCATTGATCGGGAATTTATGTCTATCTGTATGGTCAATCATTCATTTCATAACCTCTATGCAAGGGAAAATTGGGGTTCTGTTGGCCACCATGTGTAAATATGACCGTCAGATGTTCAGGAACACCTGGTCATCGAGTGTCCTTACATCTAGGTCGTTGTGTGGGATATACTCTGGGTATTCTTCTCAGATAATTATTTTGAACAGGTTCCCCCACTATGGGAGCATTACTTTAGATCCGGTGCTTTCTTTTGTATCACCAAAGGCCGGAGGCTGGACAAAAGCTTTTTTTGTTGATGTTTTAATTACAGGCTCCACCCTGGGAGCGTACTCCAACTGCCTTGTGGTCCCTGGAGAAGAACCTTCACATGTTTCATCTTCTTTCAGCTTGGGTGCTCTCAGCAAGTGTCTAGTGGTTGGATTTCTCGATGACATCGACTTAACTGCAACTATAACATAGTTTAGAGTCTGTGCAAGAAAATTGGATGCATATATAAATTAGGGCCAACGAATTGAAAAACTTGAAGACATACCTTTGCATCTTGTTAAACCTAGTCTTGATAATCGAAGGGTCAGTACAGCCTTGAGAAACTCGCTTTGTTCCTTTAGATGCTCTGGAATTCAACTTGTGCATAGAATGAATTCATTCAAAACCCGTTCTAGATATTTAAATAGGGATGAACTTACATTGTCGCATCAGCCATTCAATTCGGGTTATGAGTGTAATTTCATTAAATCTTCCACCAAATCTTCAAAGTTGTTTTAAAATTAAATTCATCGCGGGTTGATGGAGCAGGCACAGGTGGTAATGTGGTCTTTCAGAGATTTCAAATTGTTTTTGTTTAATCGACGCAAGAGGTAGGAACAAATGTGGGATCGAGCATTAACTGGTCTATTAAATGTCTGAATCCAATAGTATCTTATGCTGCAAATATCCCATCATTTCGCTCATTTAGTTGGTGGATCGGGGGTCGGGATTGTGCTTCAAACATTTTCGTTGATATCTCCTTGCAAAATCTCTGACATCGATCGATCTTGATGTACAGAGATTACGTGGAAAAGATGACTAGGAGGCGTGACTGGGAACTCAACGAACCTTGATATGACTTGGGACGAAACTAGGTCGGACGCCCCCCTTAAGTGGTAAATACATGTGGCATTTGAGACCAGTGACTTCATTTGCTTATGTTAACCGAAATTGGGAATTTCTTTAAGATATATGTTCTAAAACTGAATCCTATCTCGTCGACGCTGAAAAGTATCAAGGATCGACGATTGGAAATAAACTTACCCAAGTTCTCTAAGATCGACTCTCTCGAAAAAGTCTCGAAATCCGAAAATGCATCGGGGATCGACGATATGTTTTTTGCAGACAGAATTATTTTTTTAACTTTTCTGGATTTCCTCGACCTCGATAAAGAACATCGGTCATCGGATATCGACGATTTCTTTACGTCCTATGTTAATGTCTATCCTTTTCGTATTTTTTCGATGTTGAAGGGGATCGGCTATCTTTTGAAACCTTGTGCGAATAACTTACGCAAACCAACTCCACCTTCTGCTGACGCCGATGGGGATCGATGCTTGACAACTATTGTTACTGTGTGGTCCCTTTACTTTCTTGAATACATCCGACACCAAACCTGAGCATGTTAGGTGCAGTGTTAGCTATCGATTCTTAATTCGGGTGTCAAGCTATTTTAGGCATGAGGTTTCAAAAGTTCAAACAAACATGAATTGATGATAAGAGTCGTGAAAACAAAGCAAAGATAAACCATTTCCCAAAGTGAAATTGATTCAGATAGTAAAGAAAACCAAGTGGTACGAAAAAATGATACAATTTTATAAGGCTTTTAGGGTGAGTTGAGTGCTCAACAAATGGCAACTTACTGGCGAAATCAGAACCTATGTTCCTTCCCTGGGTTCAGCTAATGCAGAAGATGGTTAAGAACTTAACTAGTTTTTTATCAGAGCCTCTTCTATCCTTGCATTTGAAATTCCCCCGGTTCGTGAATCCAGGCTTACCCGTGGGGTTTCAACCTTTATTCCACCTTCGTTCCCTTTAACCATGACCCATGCCCCCTTTTGACAACAGTGGATTAAAGTATTCACTGGCACCGGGCATTTTAGTTATCATCATTCACTTGTTACGATGTTACTCTACTGCCAACGAGCATCCATAGCCCCGGCGGAGTCACCCCAACTTAACAGACCTTGCTCCACTACCAACGATCATACATAGCCCCGACGGAGTTATCCGCACACCCTCTCCTACTTTTCACTCATTTGATATAATTGATATATTTCAGAAGAATTCCCTGATCAAGTGGGAGAGGAGGATGTATGTTATTTGAAAAATGAGTTGGTTAAGGTGAAATTTTGCTAGTTCTATCTTGAGGTGCATGTGGTCCTTTCCATATTTCCATATTTCCCTTTAGATTTTACCCGACCACTAAGCAAACACTTCATCACTTTCCAAGGTTGTTTATTTTCAAAGGTTAGATACATAACTCCTTTAAGACAACAACAATTCACCTAGCGTTTCTTGTGTTGTATGTAAGCATGAGTCAAGAACAGATTTTTCTATACCATATGAATTAAGGTCAACCAATGCCTTGCGGAACACAATCTTCAAAGCGCAAAAAATACTACAAAAGAGAAAACGGAAATAAAGGATTCTGCAATCAGCCTACCTAGAAATAAAATATCATGAAAACACACACATTTTTTTTTGTTTTTTTTTTTTTAACAGAAATATTGTTTTAGGGATTGGCCATTCACCAGGAGGGCGTCAGTTCCCCCCCTCATATTTTTCAACCAATACGTATCTTCCCCAAGTTTCTCGGCTACCTGAAAAGTTATGAGCCATATATTCTAAAACTTCAAATGTTTTCCCTTCGGCTCATTCGCTCTGTCCCATTTCAGGACTAAGTCTCCTACTTCAAAATTCTTCTCTTTGACTTTATGCTTGTCAAACCACATTTTAACTATCTTCTAATGAGCAATGAAATTTGATTTTTCTTTCTACCTTTCTTCTTCTAGCATGAGGAGGGTATTAATTATTTGTTGAATAACTGATGAGGGTTGTCCTCTAGAAACCTGAGCAAGTTGAAGAGATGGAAGATATAGCCCATTCGGGAGAATGGATTATTTTCCATATACCAAAAAGTATGGGGAGTTACCTATATCTTACTTGGGTGTTACTCTATCATCCCATAAGGAATTATGAAGTGAACTATGCCAATTCATCTGATTGTTTGCAACTATTTTCTTTAATATCCTCACTAGGTTCTTATTGGTTGATTCTGCCACTCCATTCCCCTGTGGATAGTAGTTTGTCGAGTATCTGATTATGATTCCTTTGTCTAGAGAAAACTCTGTTAATAGGGTGGAAGAAAAGTAAGTGGCATTATCAAAAAAAATAACGGAAGGCATACCAAACCTTGTGATCAGTTGTTGTTTTATGAATTGGTTTACCACCTTTTTGTTTACATGAGTCAGAGGGGCGACCTCTACCCATTTCGTGAAATAGTTTGTGGCAATCAATATGTATCTATTTTGTTTTGAAGAACTCGATATAATTTCCCCTATGACATCCAACCCCCATTGCTCGAATGGTCTGGAGACGGCCACAGGTTGAAGTGGGACAGTTTCTCTTTTTTCCCTCCCTGTGCTTATTTGACAAGTTTTACAGTTTCTAGTGTGCATGTGAGCATCTCTAAACAGAGTAGGCCAATAATAGTCGACTCTCAGTATCTTTTGAGAGGTGGTATTCCCTGCAAAGTGTCCACCTACAGGTCCATCATGGATCTCCTTCAGGACCTTGTCTGGGTGTTCACATTTGAGACATCTTAAAAGTACCCCATCATAATTAACGTAGAAGAGCACCGAATTTATGAGGCAATATTGTGTCAATTTTATTATGAGAGCTCTCCTTTCCTTAGGGTTTAGGTTTTCTGGGAAATTCTCGTGATGAAGGAGATACGTTAGTTTCCCATACCAATATTCTTGCACTGGGGGAACATATAAAGCTTCACTACACCATAATTCCAATTCATTCTCCCACCCAAGGTCTTCATTTACTCTGTCCTAGGCTTCAGTGGCCAGTTTACACAATCCTTGCCCTTTAACCAGTTTGGAAGGTTTTATATATATATTAAATTCTTGGACCAATGTCATCCAGTTTCCTCTTCTTTCCCCCATCTCTTGTTGAGTGAATAGGGATCGGAGTGCAGGATGAAGCACAATAACTTTGGTGTGGTTTTTTAGGATGTAAGATATGAAGTGTTTCAATGCCTTGTACACCGCATAATCCTATTTGTCTATGGCAGGGTAATTTAGTTCGGGCCCTTGGAGATTAGTGCTCATAAATGAGCACTGTGCCTCATTTTTTTCATCATCCTTCTGATTCAATACTGTAGCTAACGATTGGTCGGAGGAAAAAGTATAGAGGAAAAAATATCTGCTAAAGTCGGGACTCTACAACACTAGATATTGAGATATTGCAGTCTTAATAATGATGAAAGAACTTTTTCGTTCGTCATTCCACTTAAATTCAACATCTTTGCAGATCATTTTTTGAAAGGGTTTGATAGTTTTAGGGTAATTGGGGATGGAATTCCTCACAAAATTTATTTTCCCAGAGAAGGATTACATATCCTTTTTGTTGTGGGATAAAGGAAGTTGAGATATTTCCATAATTCGTTCTGGGTCAATGTGAATCCTCACTTGAGATATAATATGACCTAGTAGTTTCCCTTATTCGACACCAAAGATAGTTTTCTTAGGGTTTAAAGATAGTTTTCTTAGGGTTTAAAATCTAGGTTAGGTGTTCGATGTGATATTCTCTATTATTTGAATACATAGTCATGTCGTCCAGACAGACTAATACACATTTGTTGATTAGTCCCCGAAAAGCTACGTCCATGGCCCTTTGGAAGGTTTCCCCTGCATTGACTAACCCAAAGGGCATGCGTTTATAAGAAAATCTTCCCCACTTGGTTCGGAAGGTAGTTTTCAATCAGTCTTCCTCTAACACTAAAACTTGGCTATAACCTAGAAAATCGTCCAGCAGAGAGAAAATCTACGAACCAGACACAGTCTGCAAGAGTTGCTCCATCGGTGGGACTGGGTAGTTGTCCTTTTCGGATGCTCTGTTGAGTTTTCTAAAATCCACACATAGGCATATATCCCTAGACATTTTCCTAACAAGAACCAAACTTGTTACCCATGCAGAGTGTCTAACCTGAAAGATAATTTTAGCATCTAGTAATTTCTTTAATTCCTGACACATGAGGGGTTCCAAAGATGGGTGGTACTTCTGGAGCTTTTGATGGAAGGGTTTTACCCCAGTTTTTGACGAGATTGTGTGTTGAATGATATGAGTGTCATAAGTCTTCATATCTCGGCAGGACCATGCAAAAACATCTTGATATTCTCTGAAAATTTTGAGATAGGCCTTCCTTTCTTCTTTAGACACTATCTTTCCTAGATTTATATTTTTAGGGTTTTCCAGGGTTCCTAGGTTTACAGTCTCATACATGGGACAGGAGCTCCCTGTCTTTGTGTTTTTTGGGCATTTAAATCTTTCCCTTAAGTCAAATATGTTCTCCAAATTGGCTACCCCTTTCGGTATCGTGTGAAACCTCGTTTTGTCAATTGAGTGGTTTGTTCCATTTCTTTGTTCATGGGGATCGATTTCTATGAGTTGCTCCTGGAATGTTTCATCATCAATAACCAAGTCTTTAAAATTTTCCTGATTGGTTAAAAAATTTATGATATATTCATCTCCTTCAAATACCTTCCAATTAGAAATATTGTTGGGAACTGATGGTTTGTAGAGTAGCTCCATAGTGAATCGAGAGGCTTCATAGTCTTCTAAAGGGGATAGCCTCGAGGTGGCAGTGGCTAGGGAATCAGCAAGAGTATTCTTTGCTCTAGGGATTGTTGTAATATTGAAGGCTTCAAAATGTCATATTAGCATGTGCACTTCCTATTGATAATTCCTCAGGTGGGGAGAGTTGCAGTGTATAGTGTTCCTTACTTTCCTAACAATGATTTCAGAGTCTCCAAAAACCTTTAGTTATTTAACGTTTAAGTCTATGGATTCCTTTATCCCTTCCACTAAAGCTTCGTACTCGGTAGTGTTATTAGTGCATTCAAATTCTAGTCTGTAGGACAAGAAATTTTGTTTCCCCTTCAGATCAATGAGGATACACTCTGTTCCTAACCCTTTTTGTGATTTATACCCATCAAAGTACAAGGTCCATACTTACGAGCAAGAATCGTCAGCTTTTCCATGCTGACTAACTTCTCCCTCTCCCCTTATTTTGTCTAGGGTTTCAAACAGAGGTTCTTGACAAAAGATGGTTTCTTCCACCATCGTCGGTACATTTTCTTGAAAATTCATTTCGGAGTTTTGAGTAAGAGGAACATCAGATGAGAGAGGGGAGAAATTATCGAAATTAGAGCCGCAGGTGTAGTTGCCTAGCACGGGGAAATATGTCGAAGAGAGTTCGTTGAGGGCTTCTAAATCGATGACAGTATGCTTGAGATCCCTTTCCCTATCAATCCTAATCATGTTCACGTGTCCCTTTAATAATAACCAAAGGTGAGCCCAGTTTGTGTTAAAGTATCCATTCAACTTCTCGGAGCAATATTGACTAAGTAGCATTCCATAAGCTTCTAGTATATCTACTACAATGATTTCAATTACTTGAACAAATTTTGGATGTGTCGCCATTCTAATCATGACATATTTGAGTTCTCCCATAACTTTCACCTATGTTTTGTCTAATTGTATCACATGTTTATCGCTTTTGAGAGGGATTGCATTTAATTTCTTGCAGATAGATAATGGAATAACATTAGAGGATGCCCCTAAGTCAACCAAACAATTATGGAGGCTTTTGTTGAAGACTTCAAATGTCAAGAGGAATGATGGGACAAAAGGATTTCCTTTTTTATCTTTAGAGCAAGCGTTTACAGTTGGTTTATATCTTAGATCCGTGAGGGATGGATTTTCTCTTTGGTCAGTGCTTATTATAGGAGTTTCTATTGACTTCAAGTCTTGTAACATAAATTCCCTTTGTTGGGGAATTCTACACATGTCCATGACCGATACATTTTCTTTTAATCCTTTTAAATATTCTACTATTTTGTAGTCTATCTTGGGCGATTCTCGTCTATGGATATTTATAGGGTTTCTTTGGGAGACAAAATGTGCTTTCTGGTGATTGGATGTTGGTTTTCCTCCCGAAGTTTGGGCAATGGTAAGGTCATTTGAGATAGGTTGAACCCTACTTCATGTTTGCACAACCAAGACCTCAACAGGTGGTTCTTGAACCTCAAATAGATCATCGAAAAGCATTGGCAAGTTAGGGTCCCACAACAGCATGGTTGTTTCTTCCAGCAGGCCAACTTCTTCCTGATCAACAATATTCATCACCGAGCCACTTGATTGTTCGGTAAAGGAAACTTCATCTAGGAATCGATTGGCCATCAAATTCATGGCATGCACCCATTGTGGATAGTCTCTTTCAAAATGTTTCTCTTGGTGTTAGGTACAAAAAGAGTCAGATGCTACATTGCCCAGGTCGATGTTTAAGTTGGCTAGGGGAGGTTCAATTTCTTTGAATGATGGGTTCCTTTTAAAAAAGGTTTTCTAGGGCCTTTGACCTTGGTTTCCTTCCCCTACACTTCTTTAAATGTCTATGATTTCATTTGACAACTTATTTATTATCCATTGTAGGTCTTCTATGTCTCCACTTCCCTTTTTTGGATCTTTTTCTATTTGTTTCTCTGGGAGTCTGGTCAACAAGAGTCCTCCCCTGGGTGGAGGTTGAGCTTCCTTCTTAACTAATGAGAGATGGCCTTCTTTAAATCCCTTCATTTGGAATTCAATTGTTTTGGCTTCCTTGAAATTCTCATCTAGGGTTGTTTTGGAAACCCTTTTTACAAACATGGAAATGGAAGCAGGGAGAGCATTAGCATATACTTCGATTTTCAACTCCTAAGTGGGTTTAGCTTCGGGTTGGAATTTTTTCAAGATAATGTTGAATTGTTGATTGAATTCTTTAACCTTTTCTTTTGAACTCATGGTGGTGGTGAACAACTCAGCCATCAAAGCTCCTGTAGTGGTTTCTTCTGTGAATTTGTCTAAAAAATCCTTTTGAAACTTCGTCCAACTAGTTATGGAACCTACAGGCAAGTTAAAATACCACGTGGAGGCCGAATTATCAAAGGTATAGGGGAAAACCCTGCATACTACATCTTCATGTTGGACATTCATCAGTCTAATAGCTAGTATGAGCTTTTTGATATGGTCTTCATGCAATCCAGAGGTTTCAGGGTCAAATTTGGGGAGTAATGTTTCTGGATGTCGGGGAAGGTTATGTACTCGTCCGGGGATTTCCAGAGCATCTCTGGAAAACCAAGGTTGATTATTATGAGGTGGGTTTCCCCTTTCTTCATTATGATCATTTTTATATTCCATTTCATCCGAATCTGAAGCTGGGCGATCCGAGTTAAACCCTTCCTCGTCAGATTCAAAATCGTCGGGCTCAGTGCGGTTACCAGCTGGTGTTTCAAGGATTATATTAAGGGGATAGTCTATCTCGGTGAGGGAGAAATCTATCAGGTTTTCTACCGTGTGAACAAAAACCTGGTCAGGGGTGTCGACCACTAGTATGTTTACTTGTTTTCTACAAGGAAGTAGCGGAGCTAAGGGTAGTGCTCCAATTTTTCGGGCGTAAGCTCTTGTGATTCTTCTGAACTAGTTCAACTCCTCGTGGGGAAGAGCGTAAGGTATTTCAGCGAATAAATGTTATTCCTCTTGTTGGGGTGAGTTACTCATTTCAAGAGTATTCGGTGTATGTGGGTTGTCTTGAGAATGACTAGCCATGCATGTGGGTTGTTTTGAATCTACAAATTGTGTGAAATATTATATCAGAAATATTGTTAGCCATTCATTCATTCAGGCCCTCCTTCTAGTGCCATTTATATTGAGGGATCCTAAATCCCTTTAAATCAACAGTAGGAACCAAACCCACCACCGAGGCCCAATTAGAATCCACAACATTTAATAGTGGAATGGTTCTCTAGATCTATCGATCTGGCCAAATAATCGATGGGCTTTACGTAGTGATTTCCAAGATATATTATTATGAAAGTTCCTCCTTCAGTTTAAATGTTCTCTTTTGTATTTTGTCTTATTAGATGGGTTTGATAAAAATGTAGGTGTTGGTATAAACCAGCTGGGTAAAAAGGGGAAACTTAACAACTGAAGAAGGTTGAGCTCGAGATAACCCTCGTGCTCAAGCATGCAAACAAAGATTTTCACACCTACGACAAGCCTAGTACTAATACATCAATTTTTTGGTATTTCAATTATTGACTGAGATACAATTATCGAAATAAAACATACATGCAATAAAATGATGGCAATAAAAATAATTTCCTTAGCTCTAATCACTAATCACGCATTAACAAAACGATTTGTTTTCCATCATTACAGACAAGAATTATAAAAAATATTGAATCAGCTAACTTATCAACATATTCATAAACTCTTACTCATTACAACATCCATTCATGCAATAAAGTAGGAAGTAATTCCTCCTTAAATACAATCACACACACCTTTGATAAAAAAAATAGAATTTTATCTCTGGTCCTAAACAAGACTTCTCAATTAAGGTAGTTCGGAAATAGTTCTTTACAATTCCAAAAATGAGGGTCTTTGCCACAACCATCAACCTCTTGTAAACAGTCGATCCTCTTATTTATAACAAATCTTTAACTAAAAATAAGTATCAAAAGTTCAAGATATGTAAAACAAAAAATCACCACATGGCACTTCCATCTCAATGTCTTCTAAGAGTCAATGAATGGTTTCACTAAAGTGGATGACTCTACTCATACTCTGACCATTTGATGAAGATTTCCTCGCATGTGTTGGCATACAGGAATATGTGTTGGTCCATCGAGATCAAAAGGATATCCTTTACTTCTACTGCCCATGCCTGATACTTGACTATTTTAACACTTAACTGTTGTAATATTTTTTGAGCCTTGATCGGGTGCTCCATGAACTATTGTACTTGACCTGGTGCCATGTTTTCCACCTTTTTTATCTCTACAGTCCATGTTGAGTCTTGTTCTACATGTTGTTTGACTATGTCATGCAAATCGACAAAGTTCTCAGGTGAGCCGAATTCTGGGAGACTAATGTCTCTCATCTCCCAATTGATCTTGACCCGGCTCTTTTCGCAATCGGCCCATTTTTCTTGAATCTCTCGTTGAAGTTCTTGGGCCATTTTCACCCATTATTCGGTTGAATTCCTTATCCGATCTATGTTTCGATTCCTTAGCACTCAAATGTCGTGCTCTTCGACATCTCAGCCCTTTTAAACCGTGCTGATGTAATCAATTATTTCCACTGCTTGGTGGGCCTTCGCATACCATCTTTCCACGTCTTTGCAAGTCACTAGTGTCATAAGGGTGTCTTCTTGGAAGTGTCATTCATGAATTTACCATAGGCATCTTGGAACTCACTTCTCAAAAATATCGTGGCTTGTGTGGAGTCCTGATAGTATTTCGCCAAATGGCGTAGATGCTCCAACTCATTTAGCATAGTGGCCAGCTCCTCTTCATCTTTCCTTTCTCTATCCAAGGTGGCATATGTGATCTCCATCACTGCACCAATAAGCTCAGACCTCTTGGTATGCTCTGTGCTGATCAATTTCTCCAATGTGGTGATGAGGATCGAACTATCCAATGTAAGCCTCCTCTTCTTAGTGGTTCTCCTCATGATGGCTTTTCTCTTTCAGTCATAGGCGATTGCTTGTATATCGGCGACCTCATCAATAGGCTCTGGGATTTGTTGTTATCCCCAAGTTAGAGTACTTCCCAAGCTCTCGACTATGTATATATGTTCAAGGTTGGGTTCCTGAATCTCTTTTATATGTTCTGATGACTCGGCCTCTGGTCGTTGCTCATCAGCTGGCAAGGTACCAGCCAAAACTGAGGAATCAGGGGTAGGTTCGATACTTACTCGATAATCATTCATTGAAATGTCGATTTCATGTTGTGATATGTATTCTTCCTGTCCTCCCGATCCAATCTCATCCCTCAATTTTTCCATCGGGATTCTTGGTATGTCGAGTGGATTAGTGTCTAAGGCACTTTCTACCTCATGCTCGCTCTGTGGACAGCTCTGAACTGGAGCATCGAGACCCGAGGTGGATGCTCTCTTAGGTTCTTTCTCCTCTATAATCTACACTAGAGTGACCAGGGACACCTCTAAACTCTCATCATCATCATAGATGGTTATCAACTTGAACAAGGGATTTGGTACACTTGTTCTCCCTGATGTCCCTGCTATCTTGAGTTGAGTTGAAATTTCCCCTGGTGATATGATCTAAGGTGATGGCACTTCAGGGTTTTCTGACCCAATGAATTCTTCAAGCTATATCGACTCTAGGACACTTGGTTCTCCTCGGCTTTCGATTGGGTCATCAACAGGAATCCTCATCATTTCTATCAGATCAGGGTTATTTTGCAATTCAGAAATGACTCTATATGCCCCTTCTAGCAAGAGCAATCCCCTTCTATGTGCCTTTGTTCTCTCTATTGATCTGATTTATTCCCTGGCTCTGAGGGCCTCTTGAGCTGATTGCTCTATTGTTTCCACCTGTTCATCCATGCTCATGGATTTGAACCTGGTCATGTTTGGGTTGGCCATCCTCTACACCACCTCATCCCAGTCCTGGGCACACTCCATGAAAATGTTTTCATCAAACTTATCATGAGCATACGGCCAACATGATGATACTTGTGAAGCATGTTGGAGGACTAGAACTTTAGGGTCGTGCTTGCAGAATCGACCTGTCGAGAACCAGAATTCTAGTTGGCTAAGCCCTTCTTGTTTGTCCTAAGCAGTATCCTTCACCGGATAGAACCCTATATGAAAATTGTAGGGTATGAACGCTTGTTTCTTGTCTTTGACCAATGTGGAATTATAGCCCTGTAGGCTAGTATGATAGAAGATTTATCCTACAATGAGACGGTCTGGGACATGAACGGGTAGGATATGTGGTGCTCTGGTGGCCCCAAACACCCTGATGTAGGTGGAGCATTCATCTAAATACCAGTGGCCTAGATTTTCTACCATTTTCTTGTCTGTTGTGGATAATCTTGGCCATCCCTTCTTAAAAATGATAAAATGTATGCGGGTGATGAATTCATCGCAGATGAGTGCATAATATTTTTTGTACGTATTCTCTCATAGTATGCTGAAGTAGACATGAACCGGGAGCTCCGCAACATGCCAACTTAAATTCATGTCGGCGAAGAAATTCCTTGTGCACATTACATCGAGCAGGTAAGAGGCCATGTAGAAAGTGGGTGCTTCTCCTTCTTTCGACGTCTGAGCCTGTTGTACACAGATGCTCAGTTGTTTGTAAACTATTTCTCCCTAGTTGAAGTTGCTCCCGTAGATCACCACTGTGTACGCTAAATGCATCCATGCTTCTGAAAACGTGGAGCAGTCATTTTCTCCATATAGCCGACAAATGAGAGCCATCAAATAAATGTATGGCTCCCTCAGGTTAATCATCCCATACCAGCCATTACTCTGGTTACTGAACTTCTTGTCCTGCTTACACCATGAGGCCATCAATTGGATAGTGTAATTCATATAATTTTACCATGAAGTCTATGTTGAGCCGCTCCTCTAGGTCCCTGAGCTTGTAGTATTTCTGGACTTCTATTGGGAGGAAAAATCTGACACACCCAACATTCTCATCGTTGATCAATCATTTATGTATGTGTGTATGTTCGATCAACCATTTCAGAACCTCTATGCAAGGGAAACCCGAGTTTCTGCTAGCCACCATGTGTAAATACGATCGTCAGATGTTCGGGAACACCTTTTCATCCAGTGCCCTTACGTCTGGCTCACTGTGTGGGATATACTCTGGGTATTCTTCTCGACTAATTATATTGAAGAGGTTCCCCCACTATGGGAGAATTAATTTGGATCTAGTGCTTGCTTCTATATCACCAAAGGTCGGAGGCTAGACACAATCTTTCTTTGTTGATGTTTTAATGACAGGCTTCGCTCTGGGAGCGTACTCCAACTGCCTTGCAATCCCCGAAGAAGAACCTTCGCATGTTTCAGCTTCTTTAAGCTTGGGTGCTCTTGACGAGCGTCTGGTGGTTGGATTTCTTGGTGGCATCTTACCTGTAGCTATAACATAGTTTAGAGTCTGTGCAATAAAATTTGATGTGTATATAAATTACGGCCAATGGATTGACAAAATTGAACACATACCTTTGCAGCTTGTTAAACCTCGTTTTGATAATCGAAGGGTCAATACAGTCTTGAGACGCTTGCTTTGCTCCTTAAGATGCTCTAGAATTCAACTTGTGCATAGAATTAATTGGTTCAAAAACTATTCTAGAGATTTAAACAGGGATGAACTTACCTTGTCGCATCAACCATTCAATTTGGGTTATGAGTGTAATTTCATTAAATCTTCCGCCAAATCTTCAAAGTTGTTTTAAAATTAAATTCATCGTGGGTTGACTGTGTGGGCGCGGGTGGTAATGTAGTCTATCAGCGATTTCAAATTGTTGTTTAATCGATGCACGAGGTAGCAAAAAATGTGTAATCGAGCATTAACTAGTCTATTAAATGTCCAAATTCGATTGTATCTTATGCCGCAAACATCCCATCATTTCACTCGTTCTGTTGGTGGATCAGGGGTCGAGATTGTGCTTCAAAGATTTTTGTTGATATCTCCTTGAAAAATCTCTGACGTCGATTGATCTTGTCATACAGAGCTGACGTGGAAAATTTGACTGGGAACTCAGGGAACCTTAATATGAATAAGGACGAAACTAGGTCCTGCGCCCCCCTTACGTGGTAAATACATGTGGCATTTGAGACCGGTGACTTCAGTTTCTCATGTTAATCAAAATCGAGAATTTATTTTAGTTATACGTTCTAAAACCCAATCCTATCTTTCCTACGCCAAAAAGTATCAAGGATCGACGATCGACAATAAACCTACCCAAGCGCTCTAGGATCGACTCTCTCGAAAAAGTCCTGATAACGAAAATGCATAGGGGATCAGCGATCGGAGATATGCTTGTTGCTGATAGAATGATTGTTTTAACTTTTTGGGATTTCTCCAACCCCGATAAAGTGCATCGGTCATCAGATATCAGTGATTTCTTTACATCCTTTGTTAATTTCTATCATTTTTGTATTTTGCCGATGTCGAAGGGGTTCAGTTATGTTTTGAAACTTTGTGCGAAAAACTTACACAAACCAACTCCACCTTCTTCCAACTCCAATGGGGATCGATGCTCGACGACTATTGTTACTTTGTGGTCCCTTTACTTGCTTGAATACTTCTGACACCGAACATGAGTGTGTTAGGTGCAATGTTAGTTGTTGATTCTTAATTCGAGTGTCAAGTTATTTTAGACATAAGGTTTCACTGGTTAAAACAAACATGACTTGATGATAAGAGCCATGAAAAAAAAAAAAAGATAAACCATTTCCCAAAGTAAAATCGATTCATACAGTGAAGAAAACCAAGTGGTACCCAAAATTGATAAAATTTTATAAGGATTTTAGGGTGTCTTGAGTGCTCAACAAATGGCGACTTACTGGGAAAAAGCAGAACCTTTGTTCCTTCCATGGGCTCAACGGATGCAGAAGCTGGTTAAGAACTTAACTAGTTTTTTATCAGAGCCTCTTCTATCCTTGCATTTGAAATTCCCCCAGTTTGTGAATCTAGGCCTGCCCATGGGGTTTCAACTTTTATTCCACCTTTATTCCCTTTAACCATGACCAATGCCCCCTTTTGACAAGAGTTGTGTAAATCATTCACTGGCACCAGGCCTTTTAGTTATCATCATTCACTTGCTACAATGTTGCTCCACGAAGTCACCCCGATGTCACAGCCCTTGCTCTATTGCCAGCGAGCATCCATACCCCCAGGGGTGTTATATGCATACCCTCTCCTACTTTTCACTCATTTGATATAATTGATTTATTTCGGCAGAATTCCCTAAGCAAGTGGGAGAGGAGGACGTCTGTTATTTGCAAAATGAGATGGTTAAGGTGAAATTTTTCTAGCTTTTTCTTGAGGTGCATGTGGTCCTTTCCAGCTTACCATCTTTCCCTTTAGGTTTTACCCGACCACCAGGTGGACACGTCATCACTTGCCAAGGTAGTTTATTTTCAAAGGTTAGATACAGAACTCCTTTAAGACAACAAAAATTCACCCAGGGTTTCTTGTGTTGTATGTAAGCATGAGTCAAGAACAGAGTTTTCTATACCATATGAATTAAGGTCAACCAATGCCTTGTGGAACACAATCTCCAGAGCGCAAATAATACTACAAAAGAGAAAACAGAAATAAAGAATTCTGCAATCAGCCTACCTAGAAATAAAATATCATGAAAACACACACATTTGTTTTTTTTTTCTAACAAAAATATTGTTTTAGGGTTTGGCCATTCACCGGGAGGGTGCCAGGTTCTCCCCTCAGATTTTGCAACCGATACGTGCCTGCCCCAAGTTTTGCGACTACCTAAAAAGGTCTGAGACATAGATTCTGAAACTTCAAATGTTTTCCCTTCGACTCATTCGCTCTATCCCATTCTAGGACTAAGTCTCCTACTTCAAAATTCTTCTCTTTGGATTTATGCTTGTCAAACCACCTTTTAACTATCTATTGATGATAAATGAACTTTGATTTTTCTTTCTCCCTTTCTTCTTTCAGCATGAGGAGGGTATCAATTCTTTGTTGAATAACCGATGAGGGTTTTCCTCTAGAACCCTGAGCAAGTTGAAGAGATGGAAGATATAGCTCGTTCGGGAGAATGGATTCTTGTCCATATACCAGAAATTATGGGGAGTTCCCTATAGCTTCCTTGGGTGTTACTCTATCGTACCATAAGGCATTATGAAGTGAACTATGTTGATTCCTGTCATTGTCTGCAACTGTTTTCTTTAATATCCTCACTAGGTTCTTATTGGTTGATTCTGCCACTCCATTCCCCTATGGATAGTAGTTTGTCAATTATCTGATTATGATTCCTTTGTTTAGAGAAAAATATGTTAATAGGGTGGAAGAAAAGTAAGAGGAATTATAAAAAAAAGAATGGAAGGCATACCGAACCTTGTGATTAGTTGTTTTTCTATGAATTGTATTACCACCTTTTCGTTTACATGATTCAGAGGGGCGGCCTCTGCCTATTTCGTGAAATAGTCTATGGCAGTCAATATGTATCTATGTTGTTTTGAAGAAATCAGTATAATTTCCCCTATGACATCCAACCCCCATTGCTCGAATAATTTGGAGCCGACCATAGGTTGGAGTGGGACAATTTCTCTCTTTTCCCTCCATGTGCTCATTTGACAAGTTTTACAGTTTCTAGCATGCATGTGAGCATCTCTAAACAGAGTAGGCCAATAGTAGTCAGCTCTCAGTATCTTGTGAGCGGTGGTATTCCCTGCAAAGTGTCCACCTACAAGACCATCATGGATCTCCTTTAGGACCTTGTCTGGGTATTCACGTTTGAGACATCTTAAAAGTACCCCATCATAATTAATTTTGAAAGAGCACTGAATTTATGAGGCGATATTGTGTTGATTTTAGTCTAAGAGCTCTCCTTTCCTTAGGGTTTAGGTTTTATGGGCAAGTCTTGTGATGCAGGAGATATGTTATTTTCCCATACCAAGATTCTTACCCTGGGGGAACATATAAATATTCATTACACCATAATTCCAATTCATTCTCCCACCCGAGGTATTCATTTACTCGGTCCTGGGCTTCAACGGCCAGTTTACACAATCCTTTCCCTTTAACCAGTCTGGAAGGTTTTGTATCTAGATCAAATTCTTGGACCACTTCCATCTAGTTTCCTCTTCTTTCCCCCATATCCTATTGAGTGAATAGGGATCGGACTGCAATATGATGCACAATAACTTTGGTGTGTCTTTTTAGGATGTAAGATCTGAAGTGTTTCACTGCCTTGTACACCGCATAAGTATGTTTGTCTATGGAAGGGTAATTTAGTTCGACCCCTTGGAGATTAGTGCTCATAAATGAGACCGACACCTCATTGTTGTCATCATCCTTCTGAGTAAATACTGCAGCTAACCATTGGTTGGAGGCAAAAGTATAGAGGAAAAAATCTCTGCGAAAGTCAGGACTCTGCAACACTGGAGCTTGAGATATTCCAGTCTTAATATTGGTGAAAGAAATTTTTCGTTAGTCATCCCACTTAATTTGACATCTTTGCGGATCATTTTTTGTAAGGGTTTGATAGTTTCAATGAAATAGGGGGTGAACTTCCTAACAAAAATTATTTTCCCAAAGAAGGATTGCATAGCCTTTTTGTTGTGGGGTAAGGGAAGTTGATTCATTCTGGGTCTATGTGAATCCCCGTTTGAGATATAATATGACCTAGTAGTTTCCCTTCTTCGAAACCAAAGATAGTTTTCTTAGGGTTTAAAGATATACTGTATTTTTTACACCTCTCGAAAATCTGGGTTAGGTGTTGGATGTGATATTCTCTATTCTTTGAATACAAAGTCACATCATCCAAATAGACTACTACACATTTTTTTATTAGTCCCCGAAAAGCTACGTCCATGGCCCTTTTGAACGTTTCCCCTGCATTGACTAACCCAAAGGGCATGAGTTTAGAAGAAAAGGTTCCCCACTTGGTTTGGAAGGTAGTTTTCAATCGATCTTTCTCTAACACTAGAACTTGGTTATAACCTGAAAAATCATCCAGCAGGGAGAAAATCTCAGAACCAGACACGATCTACAAGATTTTCTCCATCGATGGGACTGGGTAGTTGTCCTTTTCGGATGATCTATTGAGGTTTCTGAAATCCACACACAGGTGGATCTCCCCAGACTTTTTCCTGATAGGAACCAAATTTTCTACCCAGACGGAGTGTCTAACCTGAAAGATAATTTTAGCATCTAGTAATTTCTTTAATTCCTGACACATGAGGGGTTCCATAGATGGGTTGTACTTCTATATCTTTTTTTGGAAGGGTTTTACTTTGGTTTATAACGTGATTGCGTGTTGAATAATATGAGTGTCATAAGTCTTCAGATCTTGGTAGGACCATGCAAAAACATCTTGATATTCTCTAAAAAGTTTGAGATAGGCCTTCCTTTCTTCTTTAGAGATTGTCTTTCCTACATTTATACTTTTAGGGTTTTCCAGGGTTCCTAGGTTTACAATCTCGTACATGGGACAAGAGCTCCCTATCTTTGTGATTTTTGACCCTTTAAATCTTTCCCTTAATTCAAAGAGGTTCTCCAAATTGGCTACCCCTTTCGGTATCATGTGAAACCTCGGTTTGTTAGTTGAGTGGTCTCTTCCAACTATTTGTTCATGGGGATCGGTTTCTACTAGTTGCTTCTGGAATATTTCATCATCAATAGCAAAGTGTTTAAAATTTTCCTGATTGGTTAAAAAGTTTATGATCTATTCATCTCCTTCAATGACCTTCCAATTAGAAATATTGTTGGGAATTGATTGTTTGTAGAGTAGCTCCACAGTGAACCGAGATGCTTCATAGTCTTCTAAAGGGGATAGCCTCGAGGCGGTAGTGGCTATGCAATCAGCAAGAGTATTATTTTCTCTGGGGATTGTTGTAATGTTAAAGGCTTCAAAATGTCCTATTAGCCTGTGCACTTCCTATTGATAATTCCTCATGTGGGGAGAGTTGCAATGTATAGTGTTCCTTACTTTCTTAACAATGATTCCAGAGTCTCTGAAAACCTTTAGTTCTTTAACATTTAAGTCTATGGATTTCTTTATCCCTTGCACTAAAGCTTCATACTCGGTGGTGTTATTAGTGCATTCAAATTCTAGTCTGTAGGACAGGAAATTTCGTTTCCCCTCCGGATCAATGAGGATACACCCCGCTCCTGACCCTTCTTGCGATTTAGACCCATCAAAGTACAAGTTCCATAATTTTGAGAGAGAAACTTCATCTTTTCCATGCTTACTAACTTCTCCCTCTCCCCTTATTTCGTCTAGGGTTTCCAACAGATGTTCTTGACAGAAGAGGGTTTCTACCACCGTCGTCAGTACATTTTCTTGAAAAGTCATTTCGGATTTTTGAGTAAGAGGAACATCAGATGAGACACATGGTAAAGACACATGGCATTCAAGACCATGACTTCATTTTCTCTTGTTTATCGGAATCGAGAATTTATTCAAGCTATATGTTCTAAAACCCAATCCTAGCTTGTCGACGTCGAAAAGTATCAAGGATCGGTGATCGGAAATAAACCTACCGAAGCGTTCTAGGATCGACTAACTCAAAAAAGTCTCGATACTAAAAACGCATCGGGGATCGACGATCAACGATATGTTTGTCGCAGACAGACTGATTGTTTTAACTTTTCTAGATTTCCCCGGCCCCAATAAAGCACATCAATCATCAGATATTGGCGATTTCTTTACATCCTTTGTTAATGTCTATCCTTTCTTTATTTTGTCTATGTCGAAGGGGATCGGCTATATTTTGAAACTTTGTGCGAATAACTTACGCAAACCAACTCCACCTTCTTCTGACATTGATGTGTATCAGCGTTCGACGACTGTTGTTACTGTGTGGTCCCTTTACTTGCTTGAATACTTCTGACGCCGCACCTGAGCACATTAGGTGCAATGTTAGCTGACGATTCTTAATTCAGGTGTCAAGTTATTTTAGACACGAGGTTTCAAAAGTTCAAACAAACATGACTTGATGATAAGAGCCATGAAAACAAAGAAAAGATAAACCATTTCTCAAAGTGAAATCGATTCAGACAGTGAAGAAAACCAAGTGGTACCCAAAAGTGATAAAATTTTATAAGGATTTTAAGGTGTGTTGAGTGCTCAACAGGTTCCTCACCACATTTTGGTCAAGCCTCTAGTCACTACTGGACACCAAGATCACCATATCCACTACCTTCAACCCTAGACGGATGGCCAAACCGAGGTCGTCAATCGGATTATCATGCATATCCTGCGCATTTACAATTCCAAGCATCCCCACAGATGGGATGAGAGTCTTCCCTATGTTCAACACAACTACAACAGAGCCATACATAGCTCAACCAGCCACAACCCCTTTCAGGTGGGGATGGTATTTCACCCATTAGGTCCCACGGATGTTGCCCTACCCTTTGCGGCCACCCAGGAAGACTTTTCTCATGCTCAAACTAAAGCTAACAAAGCCACCCAGTACATTGAGCAAATCAAGTGCATCCACTAACAGGTTCAGAATATTTTACAGAAATCCAATGCCAAGTACAAGAAGCGACATGATGAACATCGGGTGCCACACAAGTTGCAGGTGGAAGACAAAGTTTCGTTTCACTTGCAGAAAGAACACCTTGCAGGGCCCTGTTATCCCCGATATCTAGGGATAACTAGGAGATCATGTCTCGAGGCCCACATGGTCCTAGACATGGAGTACTGAGAGCGGGATTGACTTGAGCATGGCCCTGGAGGGCCCATCTTTCTTCTTCTTTGCCAGACTTGTCCTGTCAACAATAGCAGCTTCCATCACTACCGGCCTGGACTTGCATCAGAGAGGACTCTTGCTCCATGAGGTAATTGGTCCGAGGTATCATGGTATGTGTCATATTTGATCATTATAACTTTCTCATATATGCATTAGGTTCCTTTCATTTCTGATGACTGCTTGGATCTTACACTAATCCACTTGACCATTGTTGGGGTGATTGATTGGGTGACTTAGTAAGCTTGTATTCATGGGTTTTGGTTAGCCACCAAAGGGGATTTGCAGAGCCATCGCCCTCTCCCACCATCTTATCACTTTTACATCTTATACCCCGCTCATCCATCCCATTCCCCTAGTCTGGCCATTAGGATGACCTTTCAGGGTTACATATTGTCTTGTGGGAAGAAGGGGCTAAAGGCCCAGGGGGTAAAAGCAGCTGG
>ML786247.1:39907-50018 GCA_009831015.1 Picea engelmannii | reverse complement strand
GGAATTTCTGTATTGGTTTGAGTTATCTCTTGAACATTGTATAAGCCATTTATGATAAGGAAGTTTTTGTTGGGTTTTCTTCCCCTAGAGGGTTTCCCAGGATAAATGTTGTGTCTCTTGTGAATGTGTATTTCTCAGTGATCGTGTTCTGATTATGCTCTTATCTTATGAAATGAAAAGAACTATGATAATGGCATAAAACATTAACAGGTGCCTCCAGTAGCATCCACGCTAGAGGGGTCTAACCCCAAGGAGAAGAACAAGTCCTTGAGCGAGAGCAGGTTGTTGTGGGAGATGTGGTTGGTTTGATGAGATCCTTTCAAACGATGTTAGAGACATTAATTAACTGGATGGATAGAGATGAGGGCAGGGAATTTGTACCCAATGAGGGTTCACAACACGCTCCAATTGGTAGTGGTATCATTCACAGAGAACTCAAGAAGGTGAATTTTCCCGAGTTCATGGGTGCCACATACGGCTCAGTTGTCGAGGCATGGTTGGAGAACATGGCATTGTGATTTTCACTTTGTGACTAAACCTCCAACATGAAGGTCTGCATGGAGGTATTTCAGTTGAAGGGGAGTGATCTTCTATGGTGGAAGACTCTCTGACCTCAACTAATCGTGGTCGTCGAAGATGTGTCATGGGATTTGTTCGAGGAACGGTTACAGGAGAGATATTTGTCAAAGGAATTCATTGAGCACTAGCTCAATGAGCTCAACGCACTATGACAGGGTGGTCGTACGGTGCTAGAGTATGAGGGTATATTCATGGAGCTACTTAGGTATGCTCCACATCTGAACATGGAGAAGCTAAAGGTCAACAAATTTGTGGTCGGCCTTAACTTAAACATTCGTGAAAAGGTGAGGATCTTAATGTCGTAGACATTGCACTAGGAGGTACATAAATTCCTCATAACTGAGGAAGAGATAAACAGTAGGGGTCAGGGAAGGAATCCTGCAAGACTGACTGGATAGACGACATCAGGAGCGCAGCAGCATCAGACTCCATCCAGACAGGCATCAAGGCATCGAGATACGTATAGAGGACATATGTTCACGACGACCGACTCCTTAGCAGAGGACACCCTACAGAGGACCACAACATCAACAACAGCGACAATTTAGGCATGTTTAGTATAACAGACCAGGATCTCAAACTGGTAGGTCACCAGCTTCTACGTCAGAGACCAGGAGTACTAGAATGAATACCAGATGTTGGACATGTGGAGAGCCACATTACCAGTGATACTGTCCAATTGAGAAGTCCAGAGCGGTCGGATCAACAGGACACACTACAATTGGAGATTTAGACAAGGCCCACAAGATTCATGCCACGGTGAACAACTACCAGGCCAAGCACCATTCCACTGTGCTCGAGATGTTAGGTATGATCGTCAATCAAACCTTTAGTATTTTGATAGATCATGGTACTACAAAGAGCTTTATTTCTAATGCAGCACTAAAGAGAATTAAGGTAAAGGCAGTCGAGCAGGATGATATTAGATACGTAGAAATGGCTTCAGGTGCCAAATAGAAGGTTGGAGGAAAGTTTACTAACTATAGAATTAACTTGGGAGATTTTGTAACGAAGGCCAACCTATATGTCACGATCTTAGGATCATATGCCATAGTGATCGGTATGGACTGGTTGGAATTGCATGATGCGATACTCAACTGTAAGACGAAATGATTAAGTTTGACACATGATGTGGGATAGAGAAGAGTGATTGTAGGAAGAAACAAAGGTGTGTCCTTGAGGTTCATTTCTTCCCTACAGCTACAGAAGAGCATGCACAAGGGATGTAAGTTATATGCAATCTTAGCACTAAACGAAAAAGGCGAGGTGGAAGGATTAGAAAACCTTCTAGTAGTACGAGAGTTTGCATATGTGTTTCCAAAAGAGTTACCAGGTTTGCCGCCTGAAAGAGATTTGGAGTTTACAATTGACTTGAAACATGGAATTGAACCAATAGAAAGAACACCATATCGGATGTCAACGCCTGAGTTACAGGGGTTGAAAATGCAATTGAAGGAATTGTTGGACATGTTACTTATACGTCCAAGTGTGTCACCTTAGGGTGTGCCAGTTATTTTTGTAAGAAAGAAGGATGGATGATGGAGGATTTGTATTGACTACCGTCAATTCAACAAGGCGACGATCAAGAACCAGTATCTGTTTCCAATAATAAACGATTTGTTTGATCAGATGAAGGGAGTGACTGTGTTTTCAAAGATTTACTTGAGATCAGGATATCACCAGTTACAAATTAAAGAGGAATATATTCTTGAAACCACATTTAATACAAGGTTTAGACACTATGAGTTTACAGTTCTACCATTTGGACTGACAAACGCCCTGAGGGTATTCATGAGCTTCATGAATGAGGTGTTCCACGAATACTTGGACAAGTTTGTTCAAGTATTTATTGATGACATACTGATTTATTCTCAGACGAAAGAGGAACATCACAAACATTTAAGATTGGTACTGCAGCGTCTACGAGAAAAAAAATTGTATGGGAAGTTATTGAAATGTTCTTTTTACCAATCGAAGATTCATTACTTGGGACATATCATATATGGGGAAGGTATCACTGTGGATCCAAAAAACGTAGAGGCTATTATGGAATGGTCTGCACTGACAAACGTACAAGAAGTACGCAGATTTATGGGTTTAGCAGGATATTATTGACGGTTCGCCGAAGTTTTTTCGAAGATAGCAAATCCAATCACAGAATTGCAGAAGAAAAACAAGAAGTTTGTATGGACTGAGAAATGTGCGGAAGCATTTCAAAGGCTCAAGGAGTTCTTGATGACAACGCCAATACTAAAAGTCCCTGACATGGACAAGGAATTCTTGGTATGAATGGACACATCCAAGGAATTTTTAGGCAGAGTTTTGATGCAAGACGATCGAGTGATCGCTTACATTTCAAGGAAATTGAGAAAGCACGAGGATAACTACACAACGCATGACTTGGAGTTATTGGAAATTGTATATGCCTTGAGAGTTTGGAGACACTATCTAATTGGGCGGAAATTTGAATTAAAGACAGATCACTATGGATTGCAGCATATATTTACACAGAGTGACTTGAATGCACGACAAAGGATTTGGTCCGAATTACTTAGCGAATACAATTTCAAGATTACTTACATAAAAGGTGTTAGCACATTGTAAATTTTGTCCAGCTGATAGACAAACGACAGAGGTAATTGTTTCAACCAGCTTTAGAGCTGGACACTAGCCTACTTAGCTCAGAGAGGGCTCTCACGTGTCACTTGATGTTTCTTTGGAAATTGATGGCTAGATTTAGTTTGTTTTTTTGGGGGGGGATTATAAATTTGTTGGCAAGGAAGGGGAGGGACACTTAAGGATATGGAGTTGAAATTATGAAAGTGAATGAAAACAATGACTGGCCAATAGAACTCTCTAGAGGATAAAGGCTAAATGAGGCAATGAATCTGAGTTGTAAATTGAAATTTGCAAAGTGTAAGAGAAAAGAGGGAAAACAAGTAACTGCATCATAGCATTAATGAAATACACACAGTTTAAATTGCTTCAGCCGAGATCATTACAAGATGAATTATGGGCCTTTGACTATCCAATTTAAACAGAAGAGAGTGTAAATGGAATTAAAGAACACAGGAAATACATACAATGAGAGAATACAAAACTCATATCACCACCATTAGAATCTTTTCATAGAGACTTCAAAAGCTTCTGCATATGTATTCAATTCAACTTCAGAAAATTACAATAGAGTTCAGAACAACCAAAATTGTGACCTACACTTCTGCCAACCCTTAATACATTTAGAATATCTAATACTTATACAATTCGAGTTCCTTCGGTTTACAAATGATTACAATAACTGAAATGAAGCGTTCCAGCTTCTAAAACTGAGTACAATGATTACAAATGATAGTTTTCAGAAAAACATTTCATGATCCAACTGTCGATTCCTCTGACGCTTCAACTCCTTTCTTTGCCACATTCTCTTTGAAATGTCACTTGTACTCTTTCAAATCTAATTTCATTTATCCATATTCTCCTTAAATATTTGGGAATAATATATTTGAAAAACAATAATTCCCAAATATTTTTTATCCTGGAGAATTAAATTTCCATATTTTAATTCATGCCCATGGTTTTGAAAAACCATTTATTGCTTTCTTCCCATGGTTTTGAAAACCATGTCTTGTTTTTCCCAATTTACCATTTCACTGTGAAAACCATTTACTATGTCTTGTTTTTGCCAATTTACCATTTCACTGTGAAAGCCATTTACTGGTTTCTTTCCCATGGTTTTGAAAACCATGTCTTGGTTACCATCTTTGGTAAAATACTTTTAATCTTCTTCTTTTACTTCTGTAAAAACTTTGGATAAAAAATTATCCAAATATTCCTTTCACGTGAATTTTCCCATTTAATTATTTTCCATGGAAATATTAATCTATTTGCTTTGTAAAATTTAAATTTTACCTCTGTAAAACATTTTCACCATGAGGAAGTATTTCATTTATTGGAAATTTCGTGAAGCACACTCTTGGAAAATATGTTTCACATTTATGAAACCAAACCATATAGTAAATGCTTGCCATAGTATTTCAGGCTTGGGAGGAGAGGTTTTAACCCACACCACTTTTACCCCCGAAATGCATCACGTAAGAACACGTCTCCCCGACCAAAAACCACGGGTTTAATTTCGGCCCGCTTTCAAATAATTATCCTCCATTTACTTTCAACCCCCAAAATGTATGTGTACCCTCCATCCACCCTTTGACTTTTCCATGTTAAAAATTGAGATTGGTGCCCATGATTTGACGTGAGGTCATGAATTAAATATTGGGTTAAATATTAATATAAATATTTTAATATTAAAATATTTATATTAATAATAATAAACCATTTTTCCATTTTCTAAGGACTTTTGGCATAGGAGGCTTATCACATGACTTTGTGGATAGGATAAGGGTGCTTAAGCTTAATAAAAGGAATATTTCTAATTTTCAATGGGAATATGATAATAAGGGTAAAAATGAATGAGGTGATGGAACCGAGGGATTTAGATACGCATTAAACATAGATATAGGTTTGGGATATTTGTCAATTTTGACTCATGGAGGACATGACTATTTTGGATGATTGGTCGAATGAAGGATTTAGGTGATGGGAGCTTGACGGAGCTGGTGAAAAATTTTTAAAATCTGAGTGGAAAGATAGCACAAGGACAAGATGCTTTGGAAAAATTAATGCAAATTAGCATGTGATAACAAAAGGTACAATGAATAGAGTGGCAGATGCGTTGATTCGAATACCACACATATTCTCGGCAATACCTCTTAAGACAAATCTTCGAGAAAATATTTTAACCATACAGATCGACGATGACTGGTATAAAGAGGTTAAGGAAAATATTGGACAAGATACCATGATGGTACCAAAGTTTGAAGGCTATTCTTTGGACAACGATGGATTGTTGAGTTATAATGAAAGAATTTACGTATCACCTAACGATGAATTGAGAAATTTGATCTTAAGTGAAGCTAATAGAGCAGTGTACATAGCTCATCCGAGAGTCACGAAGGTGAAGGAAGACCTTAAGCCTTTATTCTTCTGGAAAGGAATGAAAGCAGACATAGTTAGTTATGTAGCGAGATGTCTAGAATGTCAGCAAGTGAAATATGAACATAGACATCTAGCAGGATTATTATAGCCACATATTATTCCAGAATCGAAATGGGAGGTCATTTCGATGGACTTTATTGTTGGATTTCCACTAACGGCAAGGAGATACGAATCAATTTTCATGGTAGTTGACACTCTGACGAAGAGTGCACACTTTATTCCTATGTGTACGACATATAAGGTGCCAGACATAGCTAGAGTTTTTGTCATTGAGATTGTGATATTACATGGTGTACCAAGAAGGATCATATATGATCAAGGATTGGTGTTTACAGGACGATTTTGGACCAGTTTCCAAGAGGCTTTGGGAACACAACTGAACATTAGTACAACATATCACACTGATACTGTTGGGCAAACAAAAAGAATGAACCAAATTTTGGAAGATATGTTATGTATGTATGTAATGGACAATTAAAAACGTTGGGAAGATTTCTTACCACTAGTAGAGTATGTGTACAACAACAACTATCAAAGTACCATTAAGATGGCACTGTTTGAGTTTCTTTATGGGTGACCGTGTCGAACGCCATTGAGCTGGGATAGACTTGAGGATAGAGTCCAGGTAGGACCAGAAGTGATCCAAGAAATGGAAGAACAAATGCAATCGATAAGACAAAGGATTAAAGAAGCGCAATATCAGCAGAAGAGTTATGTTGATGTGCATCGTGTTGACCGCAGTTATGAAGTTGGCAACCGATTTTTCTTGCGGGTGAAACCGCACAATATTTCGATCAAGTTTGGAAAGGGTGATAAACTCTCTCCTAGGTTTGTGGGACTTTTCGAAGTTGTGGAAAAGAAAGGACCCATGGCTTATCGACTAGCCTTTCCTGATTCTTTGAGGTGTATGCATGATTTTTTTCATGTATATGTTTTGAGACATTATGTTAGTGATCCTACACATGTGATTGACATGAGTTCTTTGTAGGTGTCAGATGAGGGTTCTCTCACGGCAGAGCCAATCCGCATCCTGGACCATCGCATTCGACATATACAACATCGAATAGTCGATCAGGTCAAGGTCCAATGGGACAATTATAGTCCACACTCAACTACCTAGGAGGACGCATATGATATGTGTTACCAATTTCCTTACTGGTTTGATACATTATACATATAGATATTGTCAAATAATTTTTACTACATTTTATATACTGTACAACTTCAGGACGAAGTTTAAAACAAGAGGGGGTGTATGTAACATCCCTCTCTACTGAGCACATGTTATGGACTTATTTTGTTTAGGACACTTACGTGCAAGTGATCCGGTTATAGTACAATGTTATTTGTTTTGACAATGGATTCTACATGATGGTGTTGATGGGTTGTGATTTATTGTTACTTGATATATGTATTGACAGATGTTATTGCCGAGTTTACCTAAGTGTGCAAGACACGTGACAAATTATAGATGTTGATGGCATCAATAGACCTCCTTGGACTCTGGATTGAGTCAGGGAGTGGATTGTATTGGTTTGAGTATTTCATTTATGCATATGTGACATATGATTGATTATAGTATGATTTTGTATATGGATCATTGACAGTTTTTCTTCAATGGATGCAGGCTGACGAATGCTTTATAATCTGACTCACATAAGGAGTAAAGGGACCATGCACAGAAAACCATACATTGAGGGAGAGGTGTTCCAGAGTCCCTAATACATCCTACTAGCACTCTCGTCGTGGCTTGAATTGTAGGTTAACAATTATCTAGTTCGAGAGGTCCATGATGTCATGAGGGAAGACTGAGACAATCACTCGTGAATATTCTAAAGGGCGCACAATAAGGCGAATTCCTTATTCCTTAGAATCCCTTAGTCTCTCACAAGGTCGACCGAGTGGAGTATTGACTCCAAGGATTGTACAAACTACCAAAACCAGTCAAAACATGAGTGGCACCCTTGGAGCATGGGAGTGCTTCTTGAAGGGCATGTCACGTAATTTAAAAACTTGAGTCAATGAATCTAGGTGGCTTAGAAAACAATGAATTGATTTGACATTGTCGTATTTAAAATAATTAATTAATGAGTAATTTTATTAATTGTAAATCCCCATAAAAATCTAAGCATATTCTAAGACAAAGCCTAAGTTTAATTTTAGTTAGGGGACTAAAATAAAACGTTAAATAAAATAAAAGGTTAGAGATAAACCAATCTAAAGAAAAAGTGAGATAAATCTAAAAAATTGATATAATGCACATGTGTGCAAGAAAATACTAAAATGAAATTTTAAAATAAGAAAGAAATAAAGTATGAGAGAGTAGGTGTACACATAGAATGGTATCTAGAGTCTAGCTACCATTAGTCTAACTAGAAGAAGACTCATATTTTAACTCTAACTAAGATTTAGTAAGGAGACAGTCATTAAATGAGAATCTGGAGAATAAAGAGACAACTAAGAGTGATTTAAGAAACACATTTGGGAAATGTGAGGGTGACTTTTAATTAAAATAAAATATGAAACTACTTGTGAAATTTAGGGAGAGGGTGAAAAGTGTGAGGGTGAATAATCTTAATTTATTTAATTAAAAAACAAATTAATTGTGCATTTGGGCATGTGTCAGTAAGGAAATTCCTATTAAGAAAATGGTCTAGATGGGAAAGGGGATCACACTGGTTATTGGTAAAGTTATGCTGCCAAAATATTTTTGACTGTGTTTTACTTGTGAGAGTTGGGATACCAAGATTGATATAGAGTGGTGGCTCTACCTTGGGAGACAAACTTGGAGCTATAATATTTCTGTTTTTTGTGTGTGTGGCCCCTTTGTGGCTTGGGGGGCTAAAGGGAAAGAAAAGTACCCCTAGCATTGGCTGGGAGGTACCAATGAAGTCTTTGTGATTAGCAAGCTGCAGGAAGGAAGGAGCGCCATTCGTTGAAGAGCATCTTCTATTCTTCGTTGTCGGTTACTGTATTTTCATTGAGATTTGTAATTGCATTAAGATTTTATTGTATAATAAGAGATTTAGAAATCCAACTTAATTTTTGTTGTAATTCTAAGTTGAATTGACAAGTTCCTTATTGGTTTGAGATCTAGAAGAAAACCTTGATAATTGTTGTCTTTTTAATTTCTCAAATGAGCATTGGTTGCTAGTTGATATAAGCAAAACAGAGTATGAATTATTGATCACTGCCACTATTGGCATATCAGATTTTTATTTAAAATTATCAGTCTATATAGTTGTGAATTTACGTTGTGGAATGGATCATGTATTCGAGAGAATGTCTTTTTATATAGGTTGGGTTTTGGCAATTTTTGAGTAATAAATTCTTGTATAATGAACTTCCATTAATGTGTTTCTTACTATCCTTGAATTCCTTAGTTGCTCCTGCATGAGTAAATTAAATTATATTGGAAAAAAATATTGTGGTTGATTGTTGAAAGAAGAAGCTCTCAGTGTATCTCTATTATTGTAACGACTTTGGAAATTATGAAATTTTTGCAAAGTTGTATTTACTCTATTTTTAAACCCAACAATCTCATTTTTGTCACGTGTTTTGACCTTCGAGCATTCACTATCGATTTGATTTTGGTTAGTTTTCTTATCACTGATATAATATCGAATACCATGGTATGAATAATCAAATTGATAGCTTCTAGAAGTAGTGATTGTTATGCAATTATGCATTGTATTGCATGGACATTTTTTCTGTGCATTGATCAAAATCTGTGGCAGTGTGTGTTTACTTTAACAGCCTCAGCTATAGCATTGATGTGTGATTGCTGACAATTTATTGAACCCTAAATTTTTAATTTTAGAATATGTTGCTTCCTTAATTGTAATCTGGGAAATTCTTTTATTTTGTTAGAATTTAATTCAAGAATGAAATTGGAGGCTTGTTATCCCCGATATCTAGGGATAACTAGGAGATCATGTCTCGAGGCCCACATGATCCCAGACATGGAGTACGAGAGTGGATTGACTTGAGCATGGCCCTTGAGGGCCCATCCTTTTTCTTCTTAGCCAGACTTGTCCTGTCAGCAGTACCAGCCCCCATCACTACCGGCCTAGGCTTGCATCAGAAAGGGCTCTTGCTCCATGAGGTAATTGGTCTGAGGTATCATGGTATGTGTCATATTTGATCATTATAACCTTCTTATGTATGTATTAGGTCCCTTTCATTTCAGATGACTACTTGGATCTTACACTAATCCACCTGACCATTGTTGGGGTAATTGATGGGGTAGCTTAGCAAGTTGGTATTCATGGGTTTTGGTTAGCCACCAAGGGGGGTTTGCAGAGCCATCGTCCGCTCCCACCATCTTATCACTTTTACATCTTAAAACCCCGCTCATCCATCCCATTCCCCTAGTCTGGCCATTAGGATGACCTTCCATGGTACATCTTGTCTTGTGGGAAGAAGGGGCTAAAGGCCCAGGGGGTAAAAGTAGCTGGTAAAAGATAAAATCCATAGG